>RXPK01000086.1:2784630-3025575 GCA_004143645.1 Protaetia brevitarsis
CCTTCTTGATATCGTGTTTTGAATTTACCAATTTTTCGCAAAAATCCGTTTCTTGAAATCGCTTTCAAACAAGCTCTATGTGTTGTTTAATGTGTTCTCTATTTCTTGCTCAAAATTCATAATTCACATCAATTTTGTTTATTTTTTTTTAATACGTGGGTTCACGTCTGTCCATTTAGTTCATAACTGTAATTTAGTATTTTTATCTTATTGATGCGCCTCTAATATCTAATTATTCTACGTTTTCTTCATTTCATAACTGATGTCTAATGAAACGAATTCATCAACTTTTGGCTGGTTTTTCCATGATTCATCTTTTACCCGAACCGTTGTCTTAAATTAAAAATTGTAGAGATAATTAGAGCGCAACAAATAACTATAATACTGTAATGCAGGCACTGAAGGATTGAAAACTGTTACTGAAGTACAATATCAAGACACCCAACATTTATATTTCTCTGTTCAAAAAACAATTTATTTCGCTCTATCTCTTTGATAATAATAAAATAAATAGAATATATTGCTTTCAATAAAAGAAACCTTTCTATGTGTGTATACAGGGTGTTACAGAAATACAATACAATAAAATAATACGTAATAACTGTAACTATAAAATAAAAAAATATTGAAGTATTAAAAATACAGATAAACATTCATATTAACTTTAATGAAGACTTCGAGTCTTCATGTTGACGCAGGATAAAATATTTTTCAATTAAGATAAACGGCTAAGAATTTAACAAGGAATTATGTATAAAAACATAATTTTAAGTAAATAGATAAATTTACTTATTGGCTCATAAACTTTCCTTACGACTAACTCAGAGGGTATGTTACGATTTGAAGTGGGAAGGATGATCGGAACGATGTTTGTGTACGTAACCATAACGAAAAGTCCTTCCCATAACATTAAAGACGGCGGAATACAATGCAATTTAAAACAATAATATATTTTAAATGTGCATTTCCAACTAGTTGTGATGTGAAAAGTTTTTCCATAATTAAAGACTCGATTACTTTGAAACACAGAGGTTTTCAGGCAGGTCGTGTTAAGGAGATACGGATTAGCAACGAATTCATTTTACAGATCAAGATGTAAAACACATTTTGAGAATTGATGTAAATAAATTTAGTTTAAAAACAAAGGATTATATTCAACATTTATGGGCATAGGTATACTGTTTGTACCAAAATTGACATTGTGACTTTGAATACTACACAATGCCTAAAATATCTGCTAGTTAAATATATCATTTTATTAGTTCTAATTTCACTGAATGAAATGCAAGATTTTGAAATTTGTGTTAAAATATGTTGCCGTCGACTTGTAAAATCTTTGCGATGCACGGTGAGCCCAAATACATGAATTCTTGGCAGAAATTGTTTTAGTGACTGTACGAAGTTGCCTTAATGATAACAAAAACTAAATACGGGTAATTCCGGTTTAGTGAAATTTACTAGTTTAAATACAAAAAAAAAGAAAAACGTTAGTCGCTTTCTGACGGGCTTTCAGACCTGTGATTTCCGGAGACAGAAGCCGTAGAGCTATCGAAACTGGTGGAGTTAAGAGATTTGAAACATCTTTTTCTAATTTTGCATCTTTCCTTTTGGGTGTAATTCTCATACTTGCGAAGAGAGGGTCTGATGACATTAAAAGTAAATTAAAATGCCTATCTTCGTTCGTCTTAAAGCGAGATATCTTACGCGAATAACATTCTTTATTTTTTGTTCTCATATTGAGTAATAGGCAACTTTATACACTCAAAAGCATGCGCAAAGTTTTATGCTCTAGTGCGTAAAATAGGTTTGGTACTTACTGAGGGAATCAGATATATGCAAATGCATTGATATTCTTGGTGATCTGAAACAAAACCGTCAAATGACTGTCATGTCAGGTTTCTCTCCAAACCTTAAGCTCAACTTAGAGTTGGCACTAGATAGATTAGCTACGGTTTTCCAAGCCGAGGTTTTGGCGATCCTGCGTGGTGCTGCCTGGTACTTCAGTGTCACAATGCCTTGGAAGCGATCGCCATTGATAATGACTTCATACTCAGATGGATCAAGGGCCATAAAGGTAATGCCGATAGGTTGGCGAGACGGGGTTCGTGTTCTCCTTACATGGAGTCTGTTATTCCCACTTCCAACACCCTAATAAATCAATGGACCACTGTTCTACACGATGATAGATGAGTATCCATAACTACCTGCTGTCAGGCACGCAAAGCCATCCCCAGGCTGTTGTCCAGGACAGCAAGATACTGTCTGCAGCTCTCTCACAGTAAACTACGTCAAGTTGTAGGGCTATTGACTGGCCACTGCAAGCTTAATAAACACATGCACCGCATAGGACTGACTAGCAGCCCACTCTGCCGAGCATGTTACCTAGAGGACGAGACACATCTTATTGCCTGTCGGCGCTCGTGACAACTTAGAGGTTCCATGGAATTCACACATCCAGAAATTGACCAGCAAAGCCACCATCGCTCTGGGTAGGTGTAGGAGGCTGTGTGGAAAGAATTGGGGTCTTAGCCCCAAGATGACTCTGTGGTTGTACACAAGGGTAATTAGACCCATGTTAACGTATGGAGCAGTAGCATGGTGGCCAAAGGCGCGGTAGGCGGGGGCGGCCAAAGCGTTGGGTGGCGTGCAGAGGTTGGCGTGCCTGTGCGCCACTGGGGCGTTGAGATCGACCCCTGCCACCGCGATTGAAGTAATTCTGAACCTGCCACCAATACATATTTTTGTACAAGGAGCCGCAAGGTTCACAGTACACAGACTCTTACATAGTCAAGTACCGATAAGTAAATCGCACGAGGCTGACTATGAAAAACTGATAGACGAACGAAGGAGGCACCTCTTTTAGGAATGCCATGTGATGCCATGGTTCAAACTCCTAACCTAGATAGGAAATATCAGGTTATAATACCAGATAAGAAGGACTGGGAGGCAGGTGCCCCGGTAAGAGCGGACTCAAACTGGTTTACTGACGGCTCTAAAACGGATTACGGCGTTGGAGCGGGAATATACATACAAAATCATCATGTGGGAATATACACTAAGAAGCCTAAAAAGGCTCTTTCGGTAAGCTTCAGCAAAGACACGACTGTGTTCCAAGCTGAGGTTGCTGCAATTCATCACTGTGTCCGAGAGATAGAAAGATGTACCGAACCGGGTAAAAGCGTCGCTATCTTCTCTGACAGTCAGTCCACACTTAAAGCGATTAGCTCCTCAAGCGTGGACTCCAAGCTGATATGGGACTGTGTAAGCGCCCTAAATGAGGTGGGCACCCAAAGGAAAGTAACCCTAGCCTGGGTCCCTAGCCACTCGGGCGTGAGAGGAAATGAGGCGGGACGAGCTGGCCAGGCGCAGTCGTCAAGGCCATTCGTTGAGACGACCCCTCTTTCGGCACTACCAAATCGCAAATTAAAAAATCCATCAATGAATGGATATACAATCAGTCCAGAGAGTGGTGGCAAAAATCACCGGGACAATGGCAGGCAAAAGAGTTCCTAAAGGAGCAGAGGCTTGAACTCACGAGAGATCTACTGAATAAAAGACAGAAGACTGTCAAAATCATTGTAGGTCTGCTGACTGGTCACTGTAGACTAAATAGGCATATGTACAACATAGGCCTGGCAGATGATGCAACCTGCAGATACTGCCAAGAGGAGGAAGAAACACCAGTTCATGTGCTGTGCCAATGTGAAGGCCTGGCGAGGACAAGGTTTCTAGTAATGGGAAGAGAACCCACAGCTAGTAGCTACATAAAGAAGCCGCTCTCAAAATGATAGGCCTAATTAAAGGGGCAAATAGAGAGCGTCCTCTAGGAAAAAAGGAATCACAATAGATCTGAAAAAGTCGCGGTGAAACAGGTCGATAGGCCACCCCAATCCTAATCTAATCTAATCTAATCTAGAGGTTCCATGCTGGGGGAGTGCTGGCCCAGTATGGCCGTCTTTGGCGGCACCTCACATGCACACTGCTCGAGTTCATTCTTCGCTTGGATTGGCTCGAGTAGGCTGCGAGTGAGCGACTCTGCCTAGGGAAGGTAGCACAATGGGCCCGGTTAGAGTGGCCTAAGTGCGCGTGCATAGCCGCCCTTCGCAACCAACAATCCAGAATCCGGACTGTCATGTCAAGAACTGTTTTGACAAGAGCCGAGCTTGGGAGATCTTGACTTCTTAATTGCTAAGAAGGACTCAAAAAAAAAAAATGCCGTTTCCGCGCTAACAAAATTTACTAAGTGTTCGTTCTTGGTTGCATGCCTTGGTAGTACTCACTAGTTGTTCAGTTCAACTTTATTTTTGTATTTTTTCATTTTAATAATGACCATATTTACATAGTATTTAGATTAGTTCTGGTTTTATCTATTTTATTTTAAATGTTGTAGCAACAGATGTTACTTGGTGCTATTTTGCTAAAGTAGAGAACATGTAGTATAGAATCTAGAATTTTCATTGCATTACTGCGTCACATACAAAGTTTAGGCACAGGTACGTAGATTTTGGTTATAAAAAAATTACTTCTGCGCAATACACATACTTTTGACGTTCATATGACAGTTAGTTAATGTGCTGGGATCGCTGGCACCTAGTACAAATCTAATGCAATTCAATAAAAAATCGAATTTTCATAATTCACGCAATTATAATTTTTTTAACAAAATGATTGTCATACAAGTTACTTATTTTTCCCTAGAGACTCCAAATCTGCAATAAAATATGAGGGTTTTATTTCAAATTTCATCGCTGCCTTGCCTATGCCCCACCCACTAGGAGTGGGGATGACAGGTCAAGATTAGTATCATAGAATAGGCTCCTTCAAGTTGAACAGCTTGCATTCACAACTTTTTTTGATCGCATGTGTAGTTTTTGTGATATCGTGTTATTAGTTAAAAAACTTACCCGGTATAGTTTGAAACGTTGTTGAATATGTGTAAGATTTTCTTTATTTGTCAGTAAATTCAGTTAATAAATAACCCTGTAAACTGAAAATGACAAACATAATAACCTATGATATCAATTAAAAGTTTACATATGAGAATTTTACTATAAAATTTAAATTAATTTTTGAGACATTGTTGTTCAGTAAAATTAGATTATAATTATTATAATGTTAAAATGATAACTAAGTAACCTGTCGGTAATGACGCAATGTAAAAATTAGGTAAATATTTAAAACACTAAACAGATATTTAATGTAGAAGAATGGTATATCTTTGCATTATTGTTGCTAAAACAACTGTTTCGTGTGGCGTGATGGGAATCCGATTGCTCGGAGGATGAGTGACCGATTATCCCATATTATCATATAGGGTACGGATTCATTCCCCGAATTCAGACATTTTGTCCGTTTTTTTGTGTTTGGAGTTTCTGCCAAGAATTCTTCCGTTTGGCCCCGAGTGTGATAAAGTCTGTCATCCATTCGATGTATAGTCATTTTCCAAAAAAAAAAATAATTACATGGTATTGCATTATTGAATACGACTATCACTAACGTTTGCTTTAAACCTGTACAGAGTATATTTTATGTTTCAGATATGGTCACATCGAAGGTCACAGTCTCTACCTCCTAGATTAGGTGTTAAAATGCGCTTACCATCCCAAGCAGAACTAAAGGTATTGTTTGCATCGTCATATCTTCAAACTTATCGTTTTCACTCCGGCTTAGGGGGAGATATTTGCGTACATGAACTAATGGCAGAAAGTAAATTATGTTTCACTTTTCCTCATCAATTGCTGTAAGTACTTGTAGTATCTTAATAACATACTTGGTGAATGTATTATCAAGCGTGTTTCTCTATTGTTAGAGGAGTATGGATTCAACAAGAAAAGGAACTGCTGCAAGAAGTTGCCGGGATGGGAGAATTGCGGGAGCCTTGGCATTCTCGTCAAGTAGAACTTCTAGATAGACACTTGCAACTACTCAGATTGTACTCGCAGGCTAGAGAAAGTCTGCAAGCACACAAAGGGAGATTATTTAAACCGAGTTCCAGAAAAAATGATCGTAGTTTGGAATTTGCACCAGTAAATTTACATTTACAACGAATGTGGGTATACAATGATACTTTAAATAAAGCAGGATTCTATGATTGGATGACTGTCGGTGCTTTTACGGCACACTCTCATAAGTCAAAAAATGGAGGATTGATCAAGTAAGCACTTTGATTCAATTTTATTTATTAATAAAAATAATTCTCAACCATATTTGTATCGTTTACAGGCTTGTTCAACAATTAAAAGAGTCACCAATAAGAGCTAGCTCAAATTATCAAATCACGACTAAAATTTCTATGGCAAATGATGCGATTCAAGTAAGTAATTGTAATATAAAATCGTTGTGTTCTTATATAACGTTTAAATAATGACATAGGCTATCAAGCAACTACGCAAAGAAGTTGTCGAGGCAATGAAAACATTAATGAGATTAGCTAAGGAAAAGCAGACAGTTGGTATGCTTCCTATATGTGAAGATATGATCACAAAAACAAGAATTCTTCTAAGTTTATGGGATCCAGGTTTAGTTGAAGAAGCTTTAAATTTTATAGAAGAACACAAGTTAATTGCAACAGACGATTCAGGAGTTAGTGAGGATTTTAGTTTAGATAATACAAGCAAACCAAATCTAATACTTTCACCATTTAAACGTATAACACAACAACTCACATCACTAGATTTAAAAAGCCCAGACCTTGACGATTTTGCAACGCCTTGCACTCCAAGAGATGTTGACGACATATGGAAAGTGCCATCCGAGTTAAATTCTCAGCAAGAAGTGCAAAATATAGAAAGTAATTTATTGAATACTAGTGAATGTGTAAAAAGCCTTTGTAAAAATATAAAAAGTCCTGACGAAAGTAACTTTGTTATTTTCCCTGATTGTGAAGAGAATTCGAGCGATTCAACGCATGCGTCAGACAGCTCTTATCCTAACAGTTTAGCAACCAGTGATGAGCCAAAATCACTGGAACCTGAACTGGGAAGGTTGTTTTTGGACACTCACGTCATGTGTAGTTCACCTTCAGCCAATTACTATAAACCAACTGACGAACCCGAACCATGGGACCTGACACAATTAAATATTGAAGCTAGTGTTATGTGTCTTGTTAGCAAAGTGAAGTTTCTTTGTGGTCGATGTGGCAGTCCAGCCGTAAGATTGCGTCAAAGCCAAAAGCCGACTAAACGATCTATAATCACAAACCAGCCGGGTGTAACTTCAAAGAAAGAAGTAACCAATCATGAATTATGCAAAGAAGGTGAAGCTGTTACTAGGGCAGTAAATTGTGTTACAAAAGCAGTTAGAAATGGTAATAAATTTACAGATGGGCTAGACTTAAACAAAATCGTTGATTGGGCTGCGGAATTAAGACCTGCAATGAGAAAGCTTAGACACGCCATGGATGGTTTACTAAAAACTGCGCGTTTGACACATTCTGTATTTAGGGTACAGGAAGATCCAAAGGCAGCTCAAAGAGTGTGTAACGTTCAGTACAGGAGAGATGTCTGCTTTTCACAAGCTGTAAGTATATGCTATAACTCGTACTTCAGATGCTAGTATTACTAGAAGGAAATGAAATCGGCAGTGGCTTGCGATATTGGTGAAGTATTAATTAGGCTTTTTTTATTTATTAAAACAAAAAGAAAATTGCATTGCACTTCCTGTATGTGGCACATCCTGTATGTGGTATGACATACGGTTTGCCTATTTCAAAATATGCAACAAATTATAGTGCTAGTGTAATATTGACCGATTTGCCATTTACTTTTGCTGAAATTTATTCACGCGGTGAACATATTTGAAATAATTGTTTTTTAAAATTAGTATATACAGTGGTTTTCACGGAATTGTCCTGGGACTCCGTAGAATCGTCTATTGTAGCGTGTACAAATTTGTTGTCGTTACGACATTCGGATAACTTCGTACACCCCGAAGAGAACGATCGGACAAGTACAGTCATAAAATTCAAAAATTAATTTAGGTTATTGGTTATGGCATAAAATAATCTATATTTTATATATGTGCTATAACCATTATCGGCTGTGGGCTGATTAATATAGGACAAACTTAAAACGGAAGTAGCAAGTGGTAAAAATACAGTAGTTTTTAATGTTTTTCAAAAATTTTAAAATTAAGAAACAAAAAAAGCCGAAAACAATGATGTTTATTAAATTTTAATTTATTATCTGTGCTATTCCTAAGAATGAATATTTATTTTTATAAGCGATACTAATACCATGTATATACTGTATATTTGCACATTACATAAGAACCACAATAACTTGTTAATTTATTTATTTTCAGCCGCCCAAAATTGCTGTTTTTTTGTAGAAAAGATTTACTAAAACTTCATTTATTATAGATTGATTTGACTATTAAAGGATTGTATACTGTATTAGATAAAATATTTTATAACGGTTTTGTAAAGTATCAGTTTTAAATACCAGATCTTGGGAGTTTTTCTCATTATTGAAAAAAAAATAATTAAAAACGAGTGGAGTAGAATATGTTGCAAAATTGTGCTAATGAAGCTTATGATTTTCACTCTGCTAAGCTACTTTATAAAGTAAAGATAACAAGACTGGAAGAAATAAGCACGAGAGCATAAATCAGATGCCTAGAAGAAAAACACGACAAGTTGCAATATCAGTTACAAAGCAAAATTTCTACTTATTAATTATCCTTTCAAGTGTCCTATGCACTGTTCTTCTAAAATCAGTAATCATCGTTTGATCGAGTATTATATGAGTTTTTTTTTACTGTATCTTAATCTTTCTTCCTGTGGACTTGAATTTGTTATTTTAGGTCCCTGAAATATGAAATGCTTTTATTATTCTAGGTTAAAATATCTCTTTCTTATCGAAGAATCTCTGTCAAAAAAAAATTAAGTGTAATATCCACCACGGTGTTTCCCACCGTTTATTTCCATTAAGTATTGCCATCTGCACAGCCTGTTTGATTTATATATATTTGTAGGTAACATCCCAAATGGAAGTTTATGCCATATTTGGCCATATTTATGCTAAGAGCTGTAGAAATATATTTGTCAGCATTCATTTTGCAATGTCTCAAACCACATAAATATAAAATTATTAAAATTTAACGATATCATGAAGCGAATTCCGATATTTGCCGAACAAGATAACGAACGCTAACCGGAGTATTAATATCCTATAACGAACAATATCTTCGCTTCGCTATCATAGCGATCGCTATAACTTGCGATTCTACGGCGCCCCAGTACTGGCTAGATAGATCTTTTTCGACTTAACGAAACTCTTCAGATTTATAAATTTGGGGTTTGTAATAATTGGGTATTGTTTTTTTGTGGGAGCCGTCTGACCTGAGGTCTCTGGAACCATTGCAGTCTCTAGGCTTTTTGTATTTGGTCTCCCATTTCTTTTACCCAGTAAATTAGATCAACCATTTCAGTATCCTAGTACCCTGCACTATTCTATGCAGGTCTTTGGCTGGTGATCGAAGTAATCCTCTGGGTTCATTTTCGGCTTGCAAAAAATTGCTTGTCTTCTTGCATCCATAGGCTAGCATGAACAGGATGTGCTCTCTGTCATCTCCTTACACAGTCTACAGTTGGTATTTGCATAACTTCTGGCGGAAGTGTAAGAAACTTGAAAATATATTCAAACGAAAATAAGTATCAAATTATTGCAAATTCCACATTTTTATACTGAATGTTTTCGTTAACCCCGAAAACTTGTAACAAGTCATTTTCGTGGAAAACCCTGTGTAAATTTAAGTAAAAACGCATGCCCATATAGTGTTGTTTATAACATTCTAATGAAATTCCACACCTTATCTTTACGCCTTTCTTTTTATGGTTTCGCACTCCATAGAATTCTTCGTTTTCTATGCTTCATTATATTCATCATTTCAGAAAATTAATTCTCTCTTTTATCTTAATCGTTTTGCACACATTTTTGCAATTTCTTCCATGCTCAAATTGATACACAGATCTCTATAAAATTCTATTATTTGTTTGTTACTGATTCGGCTATTCGAACAAAGCATAGAAATAAAACTTATATTATTACATTTATTTAAAATTTTTATTTTCAGCTAACTGCACTGGTGACTGGATTAATGACTAGATTATGGTGCCATAAACCTGATCCAGCGTTTGTGACCTGCTTAATTTCGCTAGGTCCTCTTGCTGGATTCGAATGTCTACTAAGCTATCACGGCAATGAAATAGACATGTGGGGAGATATGTCTGTAGCAGTTGAAGATTTACGAACAGTTATGTTTACTTTAGTACGTTGTCCAAGCCCGAATTCTAACGATCGACTTCCTTTGCCGAAAATTAACGGAGGCCGAAATTCACTTTCGGTATCTTTGCCAGTTCCTGATTCACTATACAGTTTAATACCCAGTCGACAAGTTGTTTCGTTTCACATTACACCTGTGTTTTTTAATATCGGTATTAATGAAATGGCCACCGTTGCAGAAACGATAGGCGCCACAAAACCTCAGGAAGGATCTAATATAGATAATTATGTGCGATTGAACGAATATTATTTAAGATATAGAAAATTAAATATGCCAGAAACACACGTGACTAACGGTCGAACAAGTTGTTCAACACAAATTAGGCCACTGCATGAATTACTAGAAGCACTAAAGAATTCTGTCCATAATGGGAAATCAAAGAATGTCGAAATACTACATTTAGCGGCCCAAATTTGTAGACAAATGAAAGGTAGAATAAATTATGTTGTTAAATAAATATGCTTTAATTTTCTAATTTGTAGGTTTACGGTTTACTAGTTGCAAAAGTGCCAAAGATCGTACAGGGATGTCAGTCACTTTAGAACAATGCCAAATATTAGTAGACGAATATCATTTAGCCGAACATGAATTTCAGAGGGCTTTGGATTGTATGAGAAGGTTGTACAAAACATAATTTATTATATAACTTTTTTAATATAATAATTTTAGTGAGGGCTGTCGAAGAGAGAATACACTGAAAAATACAGAAGTAAGAAAATATGCTTTTAATTCACTCCAGATATTAGCACTACCTAAACTGTATAGACCACCAGCTGGAACATATGGTTCTGCACAAACATAGAGGTTGAAATGATTTTAGTATACACAAGTGAGGTGCCAATTTAATAGTCATTACCATTAATTAACTGTTATTGTTATATATGTTTAAATTATAGAGTTATTATTTTTTATTTATATTATTATTTATGTACTTATCCTGTTCTGGTAGAAATGCCAGAACTATCTCTAATAAATTATTGTTTATATCTGTTTCTCTTTCTCTTTTTTTTAAAGTTCGCCAGGAATAATATTACCAAACCTACCCTCAATACTAAGAAGTTGCATTTTTTTTCGTTCGTGTATTGCTAAGTTATTCAACAATATGTTGACTCTTCATGAAGTTTTTAGAATAAATCATCGCAATTTAATTTCGTTGCAATTTGGTTTTTTACTTCATTAAAGGCCTTTTCGCTTGACACTTCCCCCTGTATTAATAGTCGTAACCCACCATTTCGCTAACGTTTCCCTGCTTGTACACTATATCAGTGGCGACTCGTGACAATGTTGAGTGGTGGGGTCAATCTCGGGGAACTCCCTCTTCTCCGTTTTATTAATTTTACAAAGTTTTGAATCGGTTTAGCTTAGCTGAAAGTAATTGATTACCTCGCAACTAAAAAAGAACACTATAAACAATAACAAATATACGCCAGGATGTTAATCTGATGCTTACTATTTTCTACAACAGTGATCGGCAAAGTGTCCACTTTTGTTTACATGTCCCCACCTAACTAACGCAAAACTATTCAGGTGTTTTTGCAATTTTATATCGATGAAAACATCACACGACACAGAGCACATGAATTATTTAAGCGTAGATTATCGAGTAAAATATAATGGATATTCTAAGCTTAAGCGGACGTATTACTTGCGAAAAATGGGAAACAATTTTTATTTTCTTTGTTTACTTAAGTTTCTTGTCGCTTGTTTTTTTTATATAAACACTATTTTATTTTCATATTTTTTACCTTAAGAAATATATGAATGGTAGTTTTGAAATACTATAGTTATTAATTTGCGCGCGATGTCAGCCAATAATACTACACTTTATAACTATAATCAATAAATATTAAATACTATTAAACATTATGTTCATTGCGCGGAAGTGTCTAAATCGAAGTTCATATGCGACAGCCGCCTCCATGTGTTTCTACTTTCAATAGCCGATCTTCGATGGCCATCTGACTTACACGGTTGCTTTAGATTTCCCTATCGTGATAGTGAAAGACACCCTTCCCCTACAGTGCTGAGCACTGAACGAGCACTGAACTCCAAACTATGAACGGAAAAGGTGCTGTATCTGAAAAGGATACAGTGTTGACTCTGGATTTTAAAAACTCGAAAGCAAAGGATAATGAAGTTTCAGACCAAGCAAGACTTATTTCCCAAATTCCTAGATTAAAGTGGTTAATTAATTGTTCAATCTTGAGTAATAGTACAAAGTCTTCAAGGTTAATTTTTGGACAACAGGTATGGCTATTTTAAAACAAACAAAAACCCACATAGCAACAATATATTCCATGTAGATCTTATTCTAGTAAGGATAATGTATATATTTAGAATATGCAAATTTAGGGTTGTGTACCATCTTTAACAAATTAAATGCGAATCTAAGCTTCACAAATCTTCGATTATTTATGCAACCAAAACTACAAGTATTGCATACATGGGATGGGTAATTCACAATTGTTCGCAAATAATTTTTAATTCATATTTTAGTGTACTGTAGTTTCAGATCCATAAACAATCGAAAATTTGCGGAGTCTAGATTCGCATTTAATTTATTAAAGATGGTAGATACGATGCACATTCATACTATATTTATTTGCTACCAAATTGGATATGCAAAGGATCTACGTTCAGTATATTCTATGTATATGCATGGATATACGAGGAACATACGTTTTCCATGTATATGTATATAATACACTTATATACTCAAATATATATATAGCAGATATATACTTTTCAGTGCTAAGCATGTCCACCAAAAAGATACTGCAACAATATTGTATGTGCATTTGCAATAATCACTGAAACAAAATTAAAATCAGACACAGAAACAACACAACTAATAAATAGTAAACAAATTTATATATGCCTTATTATACAAAAGCTTTAACAACTACAGAATGTTATAATTACCACTTATTACTAGAGTTGGGCAAATTTTCCGGCGCGGCAGATACGTATTCAGAACGTGTGCTCCAACTCATGTACTCCAATAAAGCAGATGAACCGTAGAGTTGCAAGTCAGTAACAACAGTGCCTGTTTTTCTTATGTGACTATGTGTAAATGTAAAAAAAATATTTTATGTAAATATGTAGTGATATAAAATACGAATGCATCGCAAGGTGGCCTGTTTGTTCGCCCGCTTTGTCCGATTTTGTCCGCAAGGAAAATATGCGCAACTCTATTAATATGACTTATGTTTTATAAATACCTACTAAATTACAATAATACGATTGATCTGCTTTATTTATACTACATTATTTGTGGCCCCCGTCGCAATCCGTATCTGCTCCGCCGGACAATTGCCCAACTCTACTTATTACTATTAGTTTCTGCATCTATCGTCTTCGTTAACTCTGGAAAAAAAAGTAAAAAGAAGGTAATAATTTTAAACGGTGTAATATGAAGTAAGCGAAATACAAAGGTCGAAAAATGCATGATAATATTTGGTTGTTAATATTCTGAAAATAGTGAAATTGTAAACATGTTAGATTAGAGACTGTTGCTGAAACCTACATGTTTAGCGAATTATCATCACGATCACCATTTTTGTTCATCGGCTTTTATCCAAATAGTATACTGTTAGTTGTTTAGAATTAAAATTATTTTACATAATAATTTAAAGCTACTTACGTGTGTAATACACTGCAACATAACTAAGGCGGTTTACGTTTTAGGTTGTTCGGAGAGATTTATATACATGCTTTTACCTAAAATGCATATATGCCAAGATGGCGATCGAGTGCGCGCTTTGTGATAAAGTTATCAGTCGTCACGATGATTACATATGTTGTAAATATAATTGTGAAAAGAATTATCATCTTGCATGTGTTGATTTAACTACAGAAAAGTTTCAACAACTGAAAGATAGTGGTTCTTTACGTAAATGGTGTTGTGGTAATTGCAACGAAATGTTGTCCTCAATGGATGCCAAAGGAAAAAAGTAAGTTGGAAACATATATAGGAGAGAAAATAAATGACGCTGTTGGCCAAATCGTGAAAAATCTAACCACAACGTTTAAAGATGAAATTGTAAAATTAACTTTAGAAAATAGAATCCTACGAGAAGAAATTAGGGAATTAAAAAGAGGTATAGAGCAGGTTCCTGCACAAAATTCTTCTCGCACGGAAAAAGATGTCGCGCGTGTCGAAAATATACAGTATATAAACAAGCAATCGTCACAAAAACAAGTAAACATTCAAAACATTCAAAAACAGACTAAACCTGACCTAGCCCAAGAAAAAATTTCCGACAACCAAAACAAAACCTATGCAGGTGCTGTTAAAAAGACCTCTGAATTACATGATCGAATAGATAACAAACAAATTAGAATAACTTCAAAGAATACACGTGAAGAAGATGACTATTTTACAGTAGTTAGAAAGCAAAGACGCAAATCACTAAATACAACGTTTGGCACGGCTACAAATACCGAACTCAAAGGAATTACTCGATATGCGCACCTACACATCTATGGTTTCGATCCTAATACATCAAGCGATAAAATTCTTAACCATCTAACAACAAACGGTATTCGCAATCCAAAATTAGAAAAATTAAATTCGAAATATCCTGATGAGTACGCTTCCTACAAGATATCTGTTCCTTTAGAAATGTTGGAAGAAGCCAAGAAGCCCGAATTATGGCCGTCGGGAGTGCGCATAAATCGTTTTTTAGAGAGACTTCGCCTGAGAGTGACACCCCCGTCGTAAATGTAACACGCTCTTCATCTAGTAAAATCGACCTACATCACAAGATGCCTGTTAGTATATACTATCAGAATGTTCAGTGCCTCACAACAGCTATCGTTGATCTAGATCTTGAATTAAATTCGACAGAAAATTGCAAAATTGCTTTGATTACCGAACACTGGCAAAATGAAGAAATCCTAAAACGAATTCATTTGAATAATTACAACCTCATATCTTCTTACTGACGGAAATATACTACTCATGGCGGCTCTGCAATATTTGCCTCAATAATATCCATGCTATAGCAGATAGCAGATTGGACGATTTAGCAGAGGAGCTTGTATTTGAATGTTGTGGTGCTAAAATATTGCTAAACAAGCTCAGATACCTTTTTGTCTCTCTTTATCGTTCACCGTCAAGTAACTTTAATGCGTTCTGTGCTAAATTTGAACACCTACTTGCACTACTTCATGGATCGGGATCTACTGCTATAATTGCCGGGGATTTTAATATTGATTTTTTGAATACCTCTCCAAGACTTACTCAATTTATGGACATTATTAACATCTACGATTTCAAAATCTTAGTCAAAGAACCCACAAGAGTATGCAAATCCACATCAACTTGCATCGACAACATATTATTAGTGAACAGTGCAACAAGTGATTCACAAGTACTTGATGTAACTACCCGTTTTACTAGCTTTTCAGACCACAAAGCTGTAGTTGCAAAAATAATATACAATAGCAGTGAGATGGAAGAGTGTAGCTATAGATCTATCAGAACTTTTAGTCTAGATAACGTAGACAATTTTCAGAAAGATATTGCAAGAGAAAATTGGGGGGATGTTTACAAAGACTGTTATGACTGTAATACTAAGTACAACATTTTCCAAAATATCTTTTTAAGATACTTTAACAAGCATTTTCCGATTAAAAAGATCCCCATAAAACATAAACAATCTATTCCATTAACTGAAGAAATGTTAAACCTTAGGAATACTGTGGAGGCCTTGCGGATTGCATCTATTATGACAGCAAATATAAAACGACATTTACTAAATATAAACTTACATATGACAACGCAATAATTACTCAAAAAAGAAACCAGCATAGCAATCTACTTCTAAACTCAAACAATAAAAGTAGAGATACGTGGCATATAATTAATAATCATATGGGTAGATGCAACCCAGCTGCCTTCCCATGGTAGAGGACTTGGAATCTCTCGCGAATAGTTTTAATCAGCTCTTTTCCGGCCTTCAGTTGCAACGACAAATACTATTAATGAATTAAATATAAAAACTAATCCTCATTCATTCTACTTCTTTCCTGTATGTGAGGAGGAATTTCGAGAGGTTGTTGTCTCCCTGAGAGGTTCCGGATCCTCGGGCATGGATGGCATCCCTATATCGTTTATTAAACAATGCATAAATGCTTACTTGAAACCTCTGACGCACATTGTAAATAGTTCGTTTACAACTGGATGTTTTCCAGACAGCCTTAAACATGCAAAGGTTTGTCCCTCATTACAAGAAAGGTTGCCCTGACGATCTTAATAATTATCGACCAATAAGTCTATTGCCAAGCTTCTCGAAGTTATTTGAGAAAATCGCTTACAACCGACTCTATCACTTTATAATTAAATACAACATCTTAAGCAGGTTTCAGCATGGGTTTGTCAAAGGCAGAAGTACGGAGACTGCACTTCTTGAACTTACGGAAAAGATTATTTCAGCATTAGAAAAAATAACAATTCCTTGTGGCTTTTTATTGGATCTGTCAAAGGCATTTGACAGCATTGACCACCAAATATTGATACAAAAACTCGAGTGTTACGGAATTAGAGGAACTGCCCTGTCGTGGATACAGTCATATCTATCATGTAGGAAACAAACGGTCTCTATCTCAACTGATGGCAAAACCATCTATTCTAATGATATCAAAGTAAATAAGGGCGTTCCACAGGGTAGTATCTTGGGACCCCTGCTTTTCTTGTTGTATTTTAACGACATCCATGCTGTTGAATGCCCAACGATCGATTGTAATTTTATAGCTATTAATTACGCAGATGATACTTCCTTCCTTGTAATGGGGGACAACCTGGACACCGTAACTAGAGCTGTTTCAGACTCTCTAGAATGCATTGAAAAATGGTTACAGGATAACAAATTGCAAATTAATCGTGCAAAATCAGAATTAATATTGTTTAAAACAAAAAATCAAAATTATCCCACTCAGCTAATATTAAACAATAACTCCTACCCTGTTAGGGATGCTGTGCGTATATTGGGACTCGTAGTGGATGATCATTTAAAATGGAAAAAACATATCGATGTATTAGCTAAAAAAATTAGTAGTGTCTGTTTTGGCATACGACAATTGCGAGATCTTGTGGACGCACACACCCTTAGGGCAATATATTATGGTTGCTGTTATCCTCATTTAAAATACGGATTATCTTGTGGGGGGAAGCAGTGATACTTCTCGAATATTTGTAATTCAAAAAAAATATTACGTACTTTATATAAACTCAATTTTAATCAGTCATGTAGAGGCCTTTTTAAAAAAACTAAAATCCTGACTTTATATGGAATCTATATTTTTGAGTTATTATTATTTCTCTTTAAAAATAAACATCTGTTCGATCAAAATCAATTATTTCATGATTATCACACTAGAAACAAAAACGATTACTGCTACCCTAAAACTAGACTAACTTTAACCCAAAATAGTCTAATTATATGTGTTAAAATTTTTCAATGTTCTACCAAATGAGCTCAAAATAATCAATTCTTTGGCAATTTTCGTAAGAAATTATTTAATTTTCTATGTAGTCCTGGAACCCTAACATCCAAGACTTTCTTAATTGCAAGTAAATTGTATTTGATAATTGATTATGAGTATTGTACTAGTATGTATTGTTTTTCCAACCAAGCTAACAAAAAAATATTATATTATTATTATTATTATTATTATTATTATTATTATTATTATTATTATTATTATTATATGTATTATATACGAATATCTGCCATAGAAAAGGAGTACAATATTGATAGGTAGTTAAGATAAGTATTGGACGAGCAAACAAAAGCGCACTCAATATTTCTTTTCATGACGTAGACAAAAACTTACGTTTTCGATTTCCTAAGCAGGTGGCGTCGTAGTTACATTAGTTACATATTGTCTTTCTTAGCGCATTGAATAGCAATGCGGGCGTCTTACGAGGGAACTGTTTTTGGCATAAGGGCAAACATATCATTTTTTGCTCGATCATCTTAAACCCCCTTAACCAATAAGGTACAGTCCACACCGGAGTGATACAACCGCAATACGACAAGCGACACAACCAGCAATACGACACGTACCGTATAAATTTAGGCAGAATGTGCACCGGAGGGTTACGACACGTAATACGACAAGCCACACAACTGACACAACCACCCACACAGCACAAAATGTCTAGCAAACATCCATTAGATATCGTTTATGAATGTCTAGAACGTCCATTAGATGTCATAGACATTCTATGGATGTCTTATAGATCTCCAAATGTCCGCCTATTAGATATCCAAATAGTACATCTACCGGATATGCTATATAATGTGTCTAATGGATATGCTATCTACGATACTGATCCCCTTGAATGCGTGACAAACATGCTCACTAATGGACACAGTGTTGCAAATACTATTTGTTTTTTCCAGCGCTGTCCCCAGTGCTCAGCATACTACTTGCGAATTCAAAGGGACCAGTATCGTAGATAATACTTCCATGAGATGTAATACATAATATAACACGTACGTAAAATACTTTCAGCAAAGTGTTCACTGGTAAAGTGATAAACACGTCTTCCGAAAGAGCTCTGATTTTTAAACAAAGGATACAGGTATATAGTACAATCAATAGTTCATAAGTGAAGGCATATGTTTTTCAAGTTTACAAACAAAAAATTATTACAAATTATTCTTGTTAGTCTGCTTAACTTCTGTTCCTTCTCTTGACTTCCTGTAAAGAAAAAGAAGCAATTGACAGCCAGATATACTTACTAACTTGGTAATCTTAAGAATATAAACATAATCATTTATGTTTAGATACAAACTATAATTAATACACATTTATTTTTTTAAATTTTCCTGCAAGTACCTATTCATTAGTAATCCTATAATGTGGATAATCAAGATTGGAAATGTCATCTTAGATTTTAATAATCAATATTAAAGGGTTTAGAAATGCATTTAAAATTTACACCAAGTAAACAAGACCTCACAAGCAAATACATTTTACGTACTGATTTATGTTTAACATCTAACCTGCTAAGGTTAGATATTCAGTTATGCTACAAATTACGGCTAACTAGTGGTGGGCACTATCGGTATTTTCAACTATCGATAGTTATCGATAGTTTCAACAGTCAACTATCAATAGTTGTATGTATGTATGTATGTAATAGAAGGGTGGTGTTACACTGCGACCTAAAAGATCTATTGTGTTCCCTATTCTTGCTGCTTTACATCTGGCCTTCCAATCCTATTCCTTTTAGAAAGTGTAGGATGTCAGAGGGCCTCAGTCTAGGTAAGTCTCCCTCTCCGATTTCACATGCACCCAGGTACAATGCCCTCGGGTTGCACAGTGCTACGCAGTTTGAGAGAAGGTGGATAGATGTTTCATCCTGTTCCCCACAAAATCTGCATTCAGGATCTTTTTCCAATCCAAGCTTACTCAGGTGTCCTTTCAGTCTGGCCTAAAAGTATTCCTGTTAATATGCGAACATTGTTCTTATTCAGGTTGATGCATTCTGTAAACCTCTTCTGGTTATAAGTTCCCAGAAAAAATTTACTTTGCCTCATTCCCTGGAGATTTTTCCAGTAACTGGATTTTCTTTACTCCATTTCAATTTTTAGTTTCTTCAGTATTGTACTGCTATTTAACCCGCAAAAGGGTTCAGGCCCTACGAAAGGCGTTCCAGCCCCTTTTTTTGCGAGGTTATCCGTTATTTCGTTTCCTTCCACTCCTGTGTGACCCGGAACCCACAGGAGGGTTACTTTATTTCTTTTGCCTAGCTCATTTAGTTTCCCTAGGCATTCCCAGACCATCTTGGAGCTGATTTCATATGAGTTCAGCGCCTTGATGGCTGCTTGACTTTCAGACACGATGATTTTCCCAAGCTTTCGAAATATGTAGTTCTAGGCCCATATATTCCTATTCCAGTTCCTTCTGCCGTTTTGGAGCCATCAGTGTACCATTTGATGGCATTTTTATTCAAGTTCAAGATGGTGTTATGATCCCACTTGTTCCTGTTACTTAGCTTTATGCTGAATTCTTTCACACAGCTAGATTTTTTTAACATATCATCCCGGGGCATATCCCAGGTTTGATCACCGTCAGGAGATTGAGGCCTATGCCTAATCATTCCTTCCTTGACCATTCTTAGTGCGGTTCTTTTCGCCGCACCCTCTACTACTATGTGGAGGGGGGCAAGATCCAATACTACTTCAATAGCTGCTGTTGGGCAGGTTCTCATAGCCCCCGTTATGCATACACATGCTAATCTTTGCACTTTCGAGAGGTTAATTCTCGCGGTGGCCAGATTAGTTCTTTTGCTCCATGCTACTGATGCATAGGTGATGATGGTCTCACTATCGCGTTATACTCAAAGCAGTATTTTTGGGTTGCATCCCCAATTTTTCCCTGCAAAGTTTCTGCACAGCATCAGAGCTCTTTGCCTTGTTGGTTACTTCAAATTCATGTTTGTTCCATAGAAGTTTTTGTCTAGGGTACGGCCTAGATATTTAATTCCGCTCTCCAGTCTATATTTTGCCCATCCAGTTTATGGTTCTAAGATGGATTTTTCTTTCCTGGTAAATGCTACTAGGTTGTCTTAGTGGGGTTGCATTGAGTCCCATCGAATTGACACCATCTTCTCGTGAAGTTCAAACTCTTTGAACTATGTCACAGAGGGTATTCTCAAATTTGCCTCTTGCGTATATGATAATATCATCAGCATACCCTTGACAAGATATGCCTAGATCTGTCAGTCCGCATAAGAGTTCGTCTACTATTAGGCTCCACATAAGTGGGGATGTAACTCCCCCCTGTGGGCATCCTCTGGTCGTATTAACCGAGATGGTCTTATGTCCCACCTCCGCCTCCACCGACCTGGTAGACAGTAGTTGCAACATCCATCTAGAAGTCACACCGTCTACCCCCCTATTAATTAATGCTTTTTTGACAGACTCGTGTGGAGTGTTGTCAAAAGCACCCTCTATGTCTAGAAAGGCGCATACTACGGTTTCTTTATTCGTCAGGGCATCTTGGATTTGGTCCGTCAGCTCCACTAATGCAGTCTCAGTGGATTTGCCTGTTTGACAGGCATGCTGACAGGGGTGCAATGGCACCCGCTTCAAGATGTCTGTTCTGATATAGTTATCTACAGCCTTTTCCACCGTTTTCAAAAAGAATGATGTGAGGCTGATAGGTCTGTGGGATTTAGGGTGCGTAATGTCCTTTTTCCCTGCTTTTGGTATAAAGGTGACTTTAGCCCTTCGCCAGGCTTCTGGAATGTACCCTAACTCCAGACTACTTCGGCTTATCCGAATCATGTGAGGAAGGATTTCTTCCTGCCCTTTTTGAAGTAGAACTGGAAAGATCCCGTCTACTCCCGGTGTTTTGAACGGCTGAAAGGTATTGATGGCCCATTTTAACCGTTTGCTGCTACATATGTGTCTTGCCACTGTAGTAGCTTCTTTATTTGGTCTTTTATATATCTCGGAGGGATTTTCCGAGGTTCCCACTTTGCTTTCGGGAAAGTGGGTTTCTAGAAGGAGGAGAGCTCTCTCTTCTTCACTTTCAGTGAAGCTTCCATCTGGCTTTCTTAGTGCCATTCCTGAATCGATTCTACCCTTCGCCTTTCCCTTGTGAAGTCGCGAAGCGGTAGGTGTTGAATCGATTTCCTCGCAGAACTTTCTAAAGCTATCTCTTTTCGCTTTCCTGATAGCTTTATTGTAGAAAGTAAATTTCTCGGTGTAACTCTGCCAATCTCCGTTACGCTTGGCCTTGTTAAAGAGCTTCCGCGTATCGGATTTAATTTTGACAGATGGCTGTTCCACCAAGGTGCGTCCCTACATTCTTTTGTCTGCTGAACAGGACAGCTCGAATCGTATGCTTCGAGTATGGCCTTGTTCACCTCTTTAAGGTCGTTTTCCAGATCCAGATGATGCCTGGCCTTTCTGGATTTGATGACCTTTAGATTGCTACTTAGATTGGTTCGGTAGTCGTCTCAATCTGTTTTCCTGGGATTCCTCCGGAGTGGTGGCTCTGGAGTCTTCGTCTCTAGTCTGAACACAATCATTCTGTGATCAGAGAGAGAAGGTTCACTTGATACCCTCCAATCTTTTAACAGATCCTTTAGGTTCAGTGTACTGAGTGTGATATCTAACACTTCCTCCCTTACCCTTGTTACAAATGTGGCGGTATTCCCAATATTATGTACGAGTAGGTTATTACAAAGAATATACTCTAAAAGTTGCTCATCCCTCTGATTGGTGTCCTTGCTTCCCTAAGCAGTGTTGTGTGCGTTAGCATCGCATCCTAGTGGTAGCCGCTTCTTCTGGCAGTACTCCACTAACCTCTGCAACTCAGGTGGTGGTACAACCCCATCTCCATCGAAGTAGCATGAAGCTATTACGATTTCTTGACGATTTTCCTTTAGTTCGAGGGATGCTCGGACCGCGGCAAGGTGTCTCGTCAGGAATTCTGGAGAACAAATATAATTAATGTTGTCTCTAATTAAGATACATGCTCTCGGTATACTGGTATTGTGGCATACTACTCTACTGCCTTTACAGGCGAGTCCTCTTACCTGTTCTTTATAGACCCAGGGTTCTTGGATTAACGCCATACTGAGATTATCTTTTGTGAACGTTCTGGAGATAACGGCGGAAGCTCCTTTGGCGTGGTGGACGTTCACTTGGGCAATATTTATGCCCGCCACCTCGCCGTTAATTTTCGGTGAGGGTAATGTCCTCACCGGTAAGGGTCTTGTCCCCCTCTCCTTCTTCTCCCTCTGCGGTGACGTCAACCTCCATCGTAGATTCGGATGACGATTCTCCGCGATAGAGGGCTGCAATGTAGAAACTACCAGTACTTTCCACATCGCTTTCGGGTTGGTCCTCCTTGGATACGCCAGGAGTGGGTTGGTCCTCCTTGGATGCGCCAGGAGTCGGTTGGTCCTCCTTGGAGGTGCTAGGAGTGGGTTCGTCCTCCTTCGGCTGCTTCTTGAGCCCATGCACAGGGATTCTCCCAAACCGATAGTGGATGGTGTACCCTTTGCTCCTGATGGTTTGGTAGGAAGCTTCGTCGATTCCCACCCTCAGAAGCCGGCCCTTGCCTTCGTCCTTCAGGCTTAGGACATTCCAAAGGTTTGTCCTAAGCCCTTCATTTTGTGCTTCTATCAATGATAGAAGCCTCTCAGGGGTTTCTCCCTGACATCTGGGGAGGTATAGGGTGGCGCAATAGTTACAACTATCGATAGTCGTCATCGATAATGCCCACCACTCTACTCAACTAGTATGTCCTCAGAACTACATTTTGTTTTGTTTCTTGTTACCTATTATTTGTGTTTTTTTTATTTCCAGACTAATAAAAATGACACTATTATTTCATGGTTTCATCAATACCTGCTACTATAGATATTACAAAAGAAAGAATTAGTTGCACTCAATGAATAGTTGATGATTGATAACACAAACGTTTTTAACTAACAAGACAATACATAAATAAACCTTTAAGCTACTCAGAAAGAGAAATTAATAGCACTATACTTGTTGTGTTTACATTGAACTTGAGCATCTCTCTGTGTTGTAAACTATATTAAATATAATACTGGTGGTCATTATCGATATTTTCAACTATCGACAGTTATCGATAGTCGTCATCGATAGTGCCCACCACTACGACTAACGTTTTAAATGCTACAAAGAAACACAATATTATATGAGTGATACTTATCTATACGGTTATATCAACTTAGCCGTGGTAATGTTGTACTGCTAGGTACATCTACGTAACAGCAAATGCATATAGCGCAACGGCACTTTTTAACTTGTTTGCCGACTCTCGACGTCACATGCACGATTGAGTATAAACACGGTAAATAAACACAGCGCACGTGGACAAGCAAATTTGGGAGTGGTTGATCTCATTAGGCTCGACGATTTCCGACCTAAAGTATAAAGTACTTTCAGCATATGTTTAGTACGGCTATTCAATTTTACTTAATATTCATACCAGTAATAAACCGTCTTTTTTAGAAACGACGTTAATTCTATAACGAATCTGAAATTTAACATTGTAAAATCTATAACATCGGATAGATATCCATAAGATATTTGATACAAAGTTCATGTACTTATCAATAACTTGCAAACAGGAAAATTGTGTTTATTTTGGTGTTAATTTTTACGTTAAAATTGCTATAAATATATTTTTACTAATTTTATAAACAATTGTAGTAACTCCAAAACGAATATCCCATAGATATCTATCCAACATCTGTAATGATATGCACATGTTTTGGTGATTAGGACACCCAGTGGATATCTGTCGGACAAAGTGTGCTGTGTAGGCTGTAGCACGACAATTGTGTGACTTGTCATATTTCGTGTCCTATTCCTTGTGTGCGCACTCTGCCTAAAATCACATGGTATGTGTCGTGTTGCTGGTTGTGTCGCTTGTAGTATTAAGCACAGTCCACAACGGAGTGATATGACACGAATATGACAAACGACACAACCAGTAACACGGCCCGCGTCGTGTAAATTTAATTTAATTGTTATGTTATTGGTTGTGTGGCTTGTCGTATTACGTGTTGTAACCCTCCGGTGCACATTCTACCTAAATTTACACGGTACGTGTAGCAATACACGGCACGTGCCGTATTACTGCCCAAGCAACCAAATTTAAATTTCCCACAGTTATTTTTAATAACTTCAACCTAAAGGTGACAAGCCACACAACCAGTTACACGACAATTAAATTCAATTTACATGGCACCTGTCATGTTGCTGGTTGTGCTCATGTTGTGTCGCTTGTCGTGTTGCGTGCAATAAACTATATAAAACACTAGAACGCGTTTTCGGGTGCACGCAATAACTAAAAAAACGGTTTGGTTTCCGCAAACACTTACACACAACACTCACAATTTTTTTAAGCCAAGGAAAGGGGAAATTTTATGAATTTTATCACAAAACAAAACACCTCTCGAGGAAAGCTTTTGCTTCCTGTTCTCGAATTTTAAGCGTATTTTGATTGCAAAAACTAAGATGAGAAGTTTTAATTTTAAATTTTGGAAACCCCCGAACGAAATTAGAGACGCGTGCTTATTCCTGAAGCTATATTGAAGGACCGCTGACTAATTAATTCAAAACAGCAATGTTAAAGGTTTTTATAAACTTTGGTTGTGACGTCATTTTGCACCGATAACTAGTTCGGCCTCTCTTTACAGGAGGGCGCAAGTATGACCGAAGGCGTTATTTTTCTGATCTTCAAACGCCCTACTTGAGAGGAACGTGGGAACTGCTGAACAGCATTTGTAACATACAATAAACAAAGAAGCAGATAACATACAAAGTAATACCATATTATTTAAATTACGCGAATCTTTAAACGAAAATAGACTATTGTTTCCTATTAAGTAGACGCTACTTCAGCAAAAGCCATGGTACCTATCAACTACGTATTAATAAAATGAATTTAAATACTTGCATTATACAGGATGGAATTTCGAATTCTTACAAAAGAGTACCTAAATGTCATCTTTTTACATATTAAGGTTTTGAATTATAATCATCGTATACATGTATTACATGTCTCAAGCAAGGAAACATGCATCAATTCTAATTGCAAGCTTTGCGCTAGAAGATAGCAATTTTGGTATGTGCATATACCCCGTTTGACACTTTCATTTTTCACATTATTCTGTAATACTACTGCATGATAAAATGAACCATTTCAAAAAATATTTGCATAAAATCACTGCATTTAATAATTAAGCTTAAATCCAATTCTTTTTGCATATATAAGATTGAAATTTATGCAAATCTTGATGGTTTTAAGAGGCTTTATATTCCTATTGTGGTCGTCTAAATTAATTAATTGTGATTTGGAAGTACTATTCATAGAACATTATTAAGCATAGAAAATATGAGAACGCATTGTGAGCTATTTTTTACTAAAAACAGGAAATAATAGACGTGAAAAGCAAAATTGCAATGCTGCCGTTGGAATTTTGCCACATTCAAAGATGCGGCCCGCTGTCTAGCGGATCGTTTTTTAAGTACACAGTTTGTTGATTGCGTGTCGTATCCCTCCGGTGTATACTCTGTCTCAAGCGCACAAGTGATGCACTAGTTATTTGTATCACTAGGTCAGAAACTATAGTTTTGCGAGTATGAGTACGGTTTGAGGGCCGCGGCGGTAGGCGAAACCCACAAGTATGAGTACTTGCAAAAGAGTTTCTGGCCGTGGTTTACACAATGTACGCATTATTTTTTATACCGACAAATCTTAATATCGGATTGGAAATAGAAAATAAATTTTTGACGCTAGTTGACAGCATAGGTTGGCACACATGTTACATACCTTAGTATTTTGATGTTTCCGAGAATAAGTTTTTTCCTGTAATTTTCTTTGTAGTTTAATATCTATTTATCAATAATAACTTTACTGTAATGGAGACACCAGTTCATCTAGTAAGGTTGCACAGTAGCTTAATGACAATTTATTACATATCTGTCATGTCGAATGTAATGTGCCGACCTTTAGTGACATTTTTGCTTTGAAGTAATGTAAAATAAGTGTTTTTAGACAGAGGCGCA
Source organism: Protaetia brevitarsis (assembly GCA_004143645.1). Lineage (NCBI taxonomy): Eukaryota > Metazoa > Arthropoda > Insecta > Coleoptera > Scarabaeidae > Protaetia > Protaetia brevitarsis. Next base: position 2,811,495 of record RXPK01000086.1, read on the forward strand.
AATAACTATTTTGAGTACTTCAATTCACTCTCAGAAATAGTACAATCTTAAAAAAAAGATAAGTTCATACTTGTTTCCAAAAGAAACTTTGGAAGAATCGAACAAGAAAATTTATAACCTGGAACATACATACCTACATAGATTACAGTACAAGTTTCAATCGCAGAGGTCTTTTCAAAAAAAGATTATGCTATCTGGTAACACTTTTAAGGCATTTCCCTTAATTTCATTTGCATCCAAGTGTACTTATTAGCCTCCAGTATGCTAGCATTAAGTAGATTATTAGTTTTTGTCGCCATTTGTGAACTTTTTTTGCTTTATTAATCGCCCTCAAAACAAAAATCGTAACCGGTTTTTAGGTTTTCAAAGCTGGTTTTTAAAACCGGTTTTCAAAATCAGTTTTCAAAACCGGTTTTAAAAACCACTATCACAATGTGGAGAGCGGTAAGATCCAATGCTGTCTAGGGTAAGGCCTGTTTCAGACGAGGCGGTTTAGTTGATTCAACTAAGTTGCCTGGTTTACTGTCAACTAGTTGGTTGTCATTGAAGACCTATTGAAGCCGCCGAAGCGAACAAGTTGACTCCGTGTGAAAGGATTCATATCACTGTTCTCCTTTACAACCGTCCGTTCAACTAGTGGAATCAACTAATCGCCTCGTCTGAAAAAGGCCTAAGGCCTAATTATTTAATCTCCGTTCTGTAGTCTATGTTTTTCCCATGCATTTTTATGGCTGTGAAGCATCAGATCTGATTTTCTTTTCTTTGTGAATACTACTGAGATGGTTTCAGGGAATTAACATTAAGTTCCACCGATTCACACCATCTTAAGTTGAATTACGTCGCAGACGATATTTTCCTTTTATATGTGACAATATCAATAGGATCTCTTTGTAAGGTAGGCCTACATCGGTCACACATGTATAACTCTCCCTTGCGGGCATCCTCTGGTCGTATTAACAGAGATAGTCTTGTATGTCCTCTTCCAAAATTCAAATAAAACCCAATGTAGGTTATACTTTTCCGTGGCCGTTTTAAATGCGATATCAGCAGTTTTATCCTTAAATTTATTGACTCCGTTAGTCTGCTTGGCGTTTTATTCGATGAAAATTTAAAATGGAATTATCTCCGGGAATATCCCTCTAAAGAATTATCAAAAACATGATATATTATTTATAACTTGAGAAAGTTGTGTACTTTATCTTCGTTAAAAACGTTTTACTTTTCAAACATTTACTTGAGGATGACATTTGGGATCACATATTGAGGTGCAGCGTCAAATGCTAACCATATGTTCATACCATAAAACGAGAAAATTTACAACACCATCAACCATGTCAGGAAAAATTCAGAAAAGGATCACTTTCTATCATATCTATATAGGTATACGAGGTTTTGTGTTTAAGTATAGATCTAAATTTTCTGCATACACTGATGATTACAATATCAGAACATGTAGCTACTTATTGCCTCCTTGTCCAAAAACAGCTCTCTATCGAAAAAACCAGAAAACGTCATTTATCTAAGGTGTACAGTTACCATTACTTATCTGAGAAATTAAATCTACTGCAAATTTTAGAATCTTTCGGAAGCATGATTTGGTTTCTTATTTAAGCAAAGTTCCTATAACTTTGTGTCAGAATTAATTTTGACTTAATATGTCTGCCTTGATACATCTCTGGTCTGCATATTCAGCTCAGCTTCATTTAGTAATAGTTAGTGAACTCATACCCGATGGAGGTATGTATTTTTTTTTTGTTTTGGGAATTGTTTGCCAATTTTAATAATAATATGTTAGAAATTATGTTAGTTTGTTATATTGTTATTTAATAAAACAATTTCGGACTAATTTTCTATTAGTTACAAATTATAATATAACACTTTTGGTGCCCAACCAGGGACACAGCAAAGTTACTAGATAGTTTCGCATATCGAGAGAAGAAGGGATTTATAATGGTAAATGATGGAAATAGAGCAGAAGAGAATGTTGAAGAATTTTTTCGCAATGCATATGGTAAGAACAGATCCAACAGAACGTGCAACTGATGCAACAAGTGAAAGGTATAGAAAAGGAGTAAAATCAAGTGGCTTGCGATACGTCCTTTTTTCAAAATTTTTATGTAACTAATTTCTTTTGTGATATTCACAGGATTTTTCTAAGGAGAGCAATGAGTTTTCTCTCCCTTAAATGAATAATATTATGGCGGTGATAATTTACATGACAATTTTGTGTATGATGCTGATCCTGAAATTACATTATTCTTCAATGAGGAATGCATGGATATTATTAATGCAGAAGCGGAGTTATATGCAAATTTAAATTTATCTTTCAACTTTTTCACGGCTGTTATCCCAATTTGTCCTATTTTGAACATAATTTAGTTTCTTTCATATTATAAACAAACCGAATCTGTTTCTGACATATGTACTCGGTTAATTATAAGTATATAGAGACGGTCGTATTTACGTCATTTAAATTAGTATCTACCTGTCCGATGTTATTCCGGTTTACTGAACTTCTCTGATCAGTGTTATGTATTTGTCACGAACATTTCTATCCTACAGTATCTATGTGTATATATCAATAACAATTGTATATGCACACTCATCGTCATTCTAGCAAATCAAGAGAAATAGGCATGTATTTTTATTTACATCTAATATGCGGGCCATCGGCCATTACGGCCATCTTTCCCTTTTAGTTAACAAATATAATCTCTGATCTTTGAATCTTTGGGCGTGCTAATGACGTTAACAATGTTGTGTCCTGCCGCGCTTGGAATAAAGATTAACTTAATCCCACTTAAGCATACTTTCAATATAAACATACAGGACTCGTTTTAACAAAACGTCGAAATTTTTATAATTAAAGAGATCGCTTTTTGTTAATACAGCTCCTAGATTCCAAGTATCAGCAGACCATGGCTTGAGAGCCGAATGCTATCGTGCGAGAACATTAGTGCGTCTGTTGAAATTAGAGTGATAAATAGCAAAAGGAATCGGAAATTGATTTTATTCTATTGTGTACTATAGTAATCACCTGCTCTAAGAGCGGCCACAATAGAAACAGTGGCGGCTCGTGACAATATTGAGTGGTGGGGCTAATCTTTGCCAACTCGCCCCTGTCCCCTCCGCCATTTCATTAATTTTACAAAGTTTTGAATCACTTTACCTCAGCTTGCAGTAATCTATTACCTCGCTTATTGCTAGCTAAAATAATACGGACACAAAAAATTTAATGTCGGTAAATTTAGAAGCAATTTTAAAATGAAAATTATATGAAGTTCTCATCGGGGATACTTATCTACCTAAATATAAATAACATATTTTATATTTTAATCTGTTTACATTCCTCCACCTAACTAACGCAAAAATATTCAGATGTCTTTGTGATTTTATATCGACGAAAACATAACGCAACACAGAGCACATGAGTTATTTAAGCGAAGATCGTCAATTAATAGTATAGTATAGTATATTCTAAGCATAAGCGGACAAATTTCTTAAGAATGGGAAACACAATTTTTATTTTCTTTGTTTGTTTACCTAAGCAAATAGCTTGTTTTTTTCTTATTTAAAACACTATTATGATGTATTTTTCAGGAATAACTCCCTTATTATATTTATTATTTCATTTTCATAATTTTTACCCTAAGGAAGATATGAATCGTAGTTGATTTTAATTTGAAATACTATAGTTATTAATTTGCGATGTCATCCTGGAATAATACTACACTTTATTACTATAATTAATAAATATTAGATATTCTTGAACCCAATTTTTATTGCGGGGAAGTGTTTAAACCGAAGTCCGTATGCGACGGCCCTGTAAATATGTTTCTACTTTCAATAGTCGATCTTCGACGGCCGTCTGACTCACACGCTTGCCTACCGTGATAGTGGGAAACCTTTCCCCCACAGTGTCAAGCACTGACGTATAATGATGTTGCATGACTGGATCAACCAGCGGGCATGGGGCTAATATGGCTGGCCTCATTTCAATGTAATTTTTGCGTATACTGCGACCACCTCCTCTTCCATTAGCTGCGCGCGGAGACCTATAAACGTCTGTGATCGCTGCCAATCTAGACGTGGCCCCAGTTCTCCGCTTGCCTGCATACATAACTACAAAGCACGTTTCGTCGTATAAAATCATGGCAATCGCAACGTTCGTTCTGGTTTAAGGTTTTTTTTTGTTTTTTTAATTATATACATCTGTAGGTCTGAAGATGGGGTTATTTATCCCGAAACGTCACTGAAGGCAATTTAATAAAGAAATTTAAAAGAACCCTAAATCTGTTTATATAGTGAAAATATTAGGATAATTTCAATTCACGGAGGATAAATTTTAATCCACTACCTTTTCTATATATATATATATAAAATAACTTTACAACTGTCTCTACTTTATAGACTTTATAGACCAAATATGCTTTGGAGGCACCGTTACTGGTTCACTAGTATTTCCCCAAACATACCAGCCCATATCGGAGGCGAGCTTCCACATATGCTCTATACGCACATTAGCCTGCAAACATACTTACCTGGTCACTTATTCGTAAAGCGTAGCTAAAGGGGCATCTTGTGGCTCCTTTGAAATCTACGTGCTTTTTCCAATTTAGGTGGTGATCAATTTTCGACCCGAGGAATGCAATACAGTCACTTGAAGTGAAATCTTCGTCTTCGTATTTTATGGTAAGTTTATGTGTTTCTGTTGTAGTGAATTTAATAAAGTTAGTCTTTTTCAGGTTTAATTTTAGATTATATTTTTCAAACCAGCTTTTATTTATATCCAGCGTGTGAACAATTTTATTTTCCAAGGTGTAGAGGTCTGCGGCCTTCAGAACACCTACACATCGTCCGCGAAAAGTACTATATGATTTTGTTGTGTATCCGGTATTCGATTCCAAGTAGACTAAGAACAGCAGTGGTCCAAGGACCGATTCTTGCGGAACTCCTCTTCGTACTCTCTCCCAGCGTGATGTAAGTATCTCACCGCTGCTACTGTGCATCCTAACACATTGCATTATGTCTTCAAGGTACGATTGAAGAAGCTTTAGACTCTGTCCTCGAACTCTTGCATTGTCTAGTTCCTGGAATAATATATGATGTTCGACACTGTCAAAGGCTTTTGACATGCCTATACATATATAAGCTAGCCACATGGTCACTATAATTCATGCCAAGCAGGGTTTCGGTTAGAACTTACTATAGAACGGCATATGGTTGTCGCTGTTGAGTTTCCTTTGCGATAGCCACTCTGCTTGTTGCTCAAGGGATTATTGTTTTTAGAAATGTTATTAGCCTTTTATGTATATTTTTTCAAATATTTTTGATACATTGGATAATAAAGTTATAGGTCTATAACTAGCTATCTGCTTTTTATCCCCCTTTTTATGTATAAGATCTATAATTGCTTTTTTTAGATAGTTTGGGTAGGTGCACGGTTGAATACTTAGGTTAATTATATATTGTACCTGGAAAAAGAATATCATGAGAATAATGAATTACAAAAGCAAAAGTGTTTATGTTTTTATTGGGAATTTAGACTTAAGAACTTGTTTTGAATATTTCTCTAAAATCTGTAGTTATGATGTCATGTCATTTTTTAAATTGAATCAAATAGCAATTTATGGCCGTACTGGACGGGGCGAGCAATCGAAACAAGCGGATATCGTTCAAAAAATATAATAATTCAATATTTGGCTGTGTATGACAGCACAGCTCTTTCTCATACACAAAATAATAAAATCGATAACCGGTTGATAAATACGCACTATTGAAACCAAACCGTCCTTTTCTCCTACTTCGCTACTTTATATGCAAATTACACGCGTATTTGTTTTACCCCAATTGTAGTTATTATGTCTATTAAATATACCATCACCATCGCTATTAACATGAGCGTCGTCATTCTGTATAATATGGTTTTTAAGATGTCTGCTTGCTTGCTAGTGTCGTTAGTACCAATGGAAAAGATTCTATCTATTCTCTCTCTTGCTTGTATTTTCTAGGGCCGGCACCTATAATTTTTTCAAGTGCGGAAGGTATTTCACAGCTTCCTTGAAATGGTTTCTGTAGATAACAACCATGATGAATAATTAACAAAACAGTAAGGGCAACGAGTGATAATACAACTGTCTGGCACCTACACTCTAGTTATTTACTAGGTGAGATATCAATTACTTTGTTTGCCTATCTCTTTCTATTCCTCTCTCGCATGCATGGCACGCAAATATCTATTATAGATTCAGAAACGATACGACGGTGTTACCACAAATTTTGAAGAAGTTAGAAACAGATTTTGTTTTTAGATTCTAAATAAGTAATTATATCAAAAATATATAAACTACTTTTCTAAATTTGAAATAATAAAAGAGTTATAACGCATAGTAAAAAAATAAGACAAAAATATTTTTGTTTAAATATTTAAATAATAAAAAAGAAATTTGATTTCACCAATATATGTTTTTATCTCGGAAAGTCACGCTAAACTGTTTTTCCCTTATTCTCAGTGCAAAATGTATTTACCCGTTATGCAGGTATATCGAATTTAGCCCATCTGTATATAGTGAAACTTGAAGTTTTTTACTATTTGATATCAATTCGGTGGCGAGTATTGTATGTTTATTCTTTTTTTTTGGTTTTTCAACTGTATTCTAATGCAGGGAGTTAATTCTTTCTTTTTTCTATTTTTTTCTGACAATTTTTGTTTACTTGCAATAAGCAGTATATCGAAATAACTTATTATTGCTTAACGTAATATAAGAAAAACACCTGAGGCGCAAGCTTTTCCTGTCAAGGCTTCGGAAATCAGGTGTAGACCTGCATCGAATGTCCGTTGATAACAAGGAGTTGCCGTGGGTGACCAGAGCAATTATTAAAGTAACTTTATATTTCAAGATTCCCATTCGAGTACAGCTTTTCTCCATCCTTTAAAGCTATATCTCAATGTATTGTAAAGAGAATGCAGTAAATTAAGTAATATATACGATAATAAAATGTTAAATTAATGCTTCAAAAATGCTTATACTTATAGACAAGAATATATGCGTAGATAAACCATATTAAGCATTAAATACCGTTAAAGTTTATCGTATATATCATTATTTTATACAGATTTGTTGCTTTTTTGTTTTGAATTACATTTTATTTTATTAAACAACACATATAGGCACAGTGGAGAACACTCTGCAAGCGAATGTCGACCTTATTCACATTATGTAGGAGTAGAGCAGATCTGTGCAAGGGAGGGTACATATGTAAATAACCGCAGTAAATTTGCGTTAATTTATATTTTCTTTACAATTTATATTAAAACAACAAAATCATATTTATGTACTTACTCAATTAATATATAACACAAAAACATTATTACAATTGATGACAAATGTGAGGTCTCTTTTAATGTAGGTACGGAGAAAGTGAAAACTGTAAGAAATGTATCTTCTATTAAGTTTTTATGATTTATACGACACATTTGTTATTTATTTTTTAGTGAACTCAAAATTTTATAAATCATTATAAATTTTTAATGCCTTATTTATACGTTATTATTATATATTATTTTTTGTTATGTATTTTGGTTGGCTAGATTATTTTGTAACTTTATCTTTAGTTAGAATTTTATTTTATTTGTATGTTGTTTATTTTATATCTATTGTCCTGTAATTGCATGCGTCTGTTGGACAATAAGTAGTTTGAAGTGTCTTGACACTATGTCTTTAGAGGAATTTCAAAATGAATGTTATTTAAAAAATACACAATCTTGCCATAAAGTTTTATTAACAGTTAGAACCTTAAAATAATCGTAGAACGTAAAATTATTCCAAAATATTAAGCAAAAAATAGGATAGTAAAGAATAGAAATTATATTACTCACACAGGGTCAAAAATGGACTATATAAACAAAAAATAGCTTCTACATCATTATCGAAATAAGTTTACATCCCTTTCTTATTCCTCTATTTATTTACAACGGTAATTTTATACTTTCGATTCTTATCTTCTTTCAAACATAATTACAAATTTTTACGTTATTATGAATAAGTGTTATATATTTTGTTACAGAATTTACACTTATAAAATTCCAAGAATGTTATTCTCTTTTCCTTGGTAACTGTAAATACCTACTCTTCAATGATAAAAATAATACAAGATCATATTTACAGATACATAATTACCCGTATGCACCGCACCGCAGGTATCAAAGGCACTATTTTTGTGTACGAGACTATAAACTTAATACAGTTGATTAATTTTGTATATCTACATAAGTGTACGACATCCCCCTTCCGTATTGCTAACAAGGACTATGGAATTCTATAACAGTAAATTAAGCTGCTCTGAATCTTTCATGCAATAATGTAAGTATACACTGCAAGAAAAATTCATGTATGGATCAACGGCAATTTTTTCACCATCGATTCGTGTATGAATTTTTATACCAATTTTTATACTAACAGGAAAATTACTGCCCTACTGCCTACTGCTGAATATTCATCCATTGGGGCAATATTGCATTAAAAAAAAACATGAAAGAAAAATCCATACACGGATTAATGGCATTTTTTTACTATTGATCCGTGCATGCATTTTGAGTACGAATTATGAATTTTTTTGACGGGTGACGGAACTTTTAGTTTGGAGTTTATGCGGATTTTTTTCAGTTTATTACAGCTAAATGTTGCTCGTTTTACATTTTTTATCAATATAATTAATAAATAATAAATTATGAATTTACACAATTGAATCCGTTTTTTCGTCGTTCAAAAAAAATATCGTTCCTATTTTTTGACCTATCGAGTTTTTTTGGTTTCAAGAACCATCTCAATTGTTTTCAGCTCGACCGGCGGTATGCTGACCTGCCCGTCCCCTTGTCAGTACTTTCATCTGAGGCTGCGTAAATCTACGCAGGGGGTTAGAATAAAAAGGGCATAAGTAACAACTCTTTCGTATTCTACTTATACCCTTTTTATTTTAGCCTTTTCAATTGCGATTTTTGTTTTTCCGAATTTGCTGGATTTTGCAAGCACAAGTTCCCACATACTATTATTACCTATACACTTGTCCGCAAATCACAAATCGCAAATCCATGCATTTCTTAGCCGTAAGACAACTTAGCTAATAGTTAAAAATATTGAACATTTAATATCCATTGATTTATTTAAAAAAAAATGTTACATACCAAGACCAACCTTTGAATTGTCTCGTAAATAAAAATCATGATTTAAAACATCAATTTCCTTGGATTTTGAGTAAATTTGCCAATCACTTGATTAGTTCCTCTTTTTTTCTGCAACTATTTTTCGATGGAGATTCACTAAACATAAGCCGTTCAATCGATATTCTGTCATGGTAGATCGTAGCCAAATTTTCACTCTGCGTAAACTACTGAATGAACCCTCCATCATACTTGTTGAACGGAGTTGTCATAATGTTATGAGATGTGCTCTTTCGTATTCGGGAAAAAGTGCTCGTCTCTCTTTATCTATCTCTACACATTAAAACTTAATGATACTGGTAAATGGCAATAGCATTGTTGCCGTTTTTATCAATTTATTGTTTCATTTTTGTTCTATTCCGGTAAAATTTAGGAGGGGAGGAGGGAAAGAAAAGGTCCCATCCCTATCCATACCTGGCTACGCCCACGAGAATTACTGTATCACTGTAACAACCACAGAATATGACATTTTAATATTCAATATTCCAAGTGAGTTGTCCAGGTTTCTTGATCACTGTATGACTTTTCAAGTATAAATTAATATTAATAATAAAATTGCGATTGAATTTTCCATGCATTTTTATCAGTGTAGGTTATAGATGTTTCAGCATAGTACCTAAGCCACATTCATTTTAGCTGAATTTTTTTTTTAACTAAAGCATTCTATTCATTCAAAGGAATCTAAATTAGCAGGTACTAACTCTTTGATACACAATTTGTTTCATTCTTTATTATTTAAAGAACGAAATTTGCCATGGACGCAGCCTTTAGGAAAACAGACGCCCTAAATAGAGCAGAATAACTAGCCCTACACAGGCTGGTGCCCATCCAGGGATGCAAGTGGTGTACAGCACCAGCGCAGCACTAAAGCACTAAAGCCGAATCGTAGAAATTGTCGTCTATGTAAATTGCCTTGTTGGAGTAGCAAATAGAGAACTTAAAGGATATGTATAAATAAATAACATACTGGGACGAAAGATTAATGAAACACTTCCAAACAGGTAAAAAGGATATTAAAGCAGAAGTAAAAAATAAAAAGATACTTTTGAAACCGTCGGTTATTTATCAAAGCAATGAGGTCTGTGTTCCGAGCGAACATACGCACATACGGGTGTCGATAGAAAGTTACCCGATTGCCCGTATAAATCCTCCAGTTGTTTTGACCGAGTAAGAAAAACACACCCAGGTATAAAAACTAAATGCGCCCGTAAATCACGTGGAATATTTCAATGCACAGCGATGACGCATATATACTTAACTTGTTTGTTCGACATGAACCACAACGCAGCTGTGTTTTCGCAATAGTCTACGCATTGGCGACGTTTTAGATGTAACTGTTTATCTATATTTGTGCAGCACTCAAATATCTCCGTTGAGGCTTTCATTGAAAAGTAAGAATTGCTAAAATAATTTATATTTTCAACACGTTTTAAGCACTGTAACAAGATAAAATATATAATTGTATTATTTATTTAAATAGGTAATAGTGTTATTTTCTTTATTTCTTGTATTTTATTAAAAAAAAAAGATAAAACAAGCAGAAATAAAGAGTCACTAACTATTTAAAATAATAAAATAAAAACTTGGTAAGTCTTTTTATCATTAATTAGAAATAATTTACATATTATTAACATCAAAACATTGTAATTTTCTACAATAGTACATTTGAAAATGATGGTAAGCTTGTTATAACTAGCGGCACGTTAAGTTTAAACGATTTGTATGTAAAAAATCTATTAAATCTTAATAAATCCAATCCACGCACTAAATTATGTTAATTACTGTTACTTTTCATTGTAATTTAATAAGTTTTTGAAATTTGTAACCACATAATACTTCTACATTTTCCTTTGTAAATATGAAGTTTTCTTACATGTGAATACAGAACCTTCGATAATATTCTCTACTGCGTGTAGGCAACGCCACTGAGTTTTCCGCTTCCCCGCTTCTCCGAACGAGTTTGTCCGTGCTTCAGTTATTTTAAATACTTAGGAGTATTGATAAGTAGAACAAGAGATAATTTTCGAGAAATAAATGAGGTGCAGTAAATAAATAGCTCTTTCTACATAAACAAAAAGATAAATAAACAACAAATAGGTATATTTACCTAGTTTTACAATCACTAATAGAAAAAACAATTGTCACAAATTTAAATTTAAATAAAATTAACATATATAGTGCATGTATTCCATTGTTTTGTTTATATACTTTTCTACGATGAAAGCTGCTATTAAAAAAAACACTTAATTTGCAGTGGCCGAAGTTTCCTAAACACCAACTTCACCTAAACTGGAGTAAATACTACTAAATCTTCAGAAATGCTTCAGAGACTTGTAAATGCTTCGTTAGTGTGGTACAATCTTCAGAAATGTTGTACATACTTGCAGCATTAGTATCTACTACGTTTTATGGATTCCACTCAAGTTTAGTATGGACTACTTGCTCCTACAGTTATTGGCATTGAAAAAAATCTGTTGACACAGGGTAAAATTTGTATTTTAACAAGACGATGCCTCTACCAGTGACCATCACCCTAGGATTATTTTGTTTAATTAATTTAATTAATTTAATGGATAATTTTTATAAGTAGCGTTATATTAACATCAAGGCGTTACATGATGATATGGGAAGTGTTATAAACGCGTTAGTGGGAATAATATTGAAAGCTACAAAAAAACGTCTTATAAAGAGTACAAAAAATGCATTGAACAAGAAGTAAATGTTTAATTAAGCACATTTAATGTTTTTCTTATTGTTGTTATTTTTTGATGTTTTTATTATATTGTTTGTATTTCTTTTTGTAATAAAGTTAGTAAGTAAAACTATTTTCTACATACATATACAAAGTTTTATAACATTACAATTTTATACAATTTTGAGAAAACTACGGGTGTTGGAGTTTAAAAAATACCATTCTGTCTATAATCATGGAAGCATGTTAAAACCAACCCTACCTTCTTTATTATTCATTTTGTGTTTATAAACTTTTACACTGGCAATCTGGAAATTGTTTTCTAGTCAATTGCGTATTAAACAGCAGTGAAAACAGTACTAGTTTGCCAGTTTAACTGACTTTATTTTAACTATATTCACCACAAAAAGGCATAGGCGTCAAAGCTAAGAGCGCTTTATAACGGTTTTAACAAATCGTGCGGTAAGGCGCCCTGGCGTGGCGGCTTGAGACTGTCGATCGGGTACTCCTGGCAGTTAAAGCACAGTCTAAGTCTATTTTTCGAATATGTGCTATAAATGTTTTAAGTTCATTCTGAAGCAGAAGGATTAGAAATGGTTATTTAGTAAGAATAGTTACATAAATTAAAGGTGCTGACGTTCACTAGCACTTTGAAGTTGAATGATGGTCAATTTTTATCAATTTTTTTACTTGAAATATTACTCAAAAGTGAGAATGCATATAAGCGAAACAAATTAAGTTTTGAAACAAATAGTAGCAGAAATGTTAAGCCGGAGATTTATGCTTACTATGCAGTAACAATCAAGATCTAATGATATTATACATGTCAGCGATTATTATTAAAAGAGACTGTTCTAAACTACCTACACAAGAAATGGTTGTTAGAGCGTTGTTAATTTATCAGTGTATAACTAAGTGCAATATTTATAACTTAACGCCTGCATAAATAAAATAATTGGTTAGAAAAATTTTTAAATTTAATTTTTTCCCAGAGCAGTACCCAGAATATACTGTAGGTATCTATACTGGCAGTTAGGTAATATTATAATATGTAAGCAATAATAAACATAATACATCAAAGATGGGCAGGAAAACATAGAACTAAAAAATTAAAAAAAATATTTTTTCCCCTTCTACTCGTAGGAACCGTATGCGCTAAACCTGTACCTTGATCAAGACCAATGTTTCCACATCTTTTACAATTGTAATAGAACTATTACTTTTTTGGAATTTCTATTATCCTTTACTATTACTCTATTACTTTTTGTGAAAATCTATTTTTTTTTTGGCAGGGGAAAATGCTTTAAGCACATCAGAACCTGGATTTATGGTCTTATAGTGTAGGACTCACCATATTGGCATACCGACTAAAAACCCCTTATCACTCCCAGATAGAAAACATTGCTGGAACTGCCGAAGCTTTAACATCGGTCAATGTTAATTGGTGCCTAAATCATTCTAACTAGATGAAATCATTTGCTGTCTAGCACCACCTATCTTCTACTGCGCCAGCTGCCTGAAATTTCTCCAGCGTGTGCATTGAAAGATAGTATGTTCAGCAGTGTCTAACTCTGCGCTATATATACACCCATCTTTCCCAAAACGCTTCGCATAGAATCTGAAGTCGCCGTGTCTCTGTGTCCACATTCAATCCAACTCTTTATATCTTTTATTAACCTGGCTTTCTTAAATTAAACTTTACTAAGATTACACTTTAACCAGACTTGCGAGTTGCAGAATCTTTTCCAAATTAGCATCATGCAGCAACATATTCCTCTAATCATACTTTAATGTACACTGAACCAAAAATGGGTCCTGAAACAATGAAAGAAATCGTAGTTCACATGAAATACTGCATTAAAATTGATTCAAAGAACGAGTTCGTCAATCAATGAAAAAGATTTTATCAAATGACGACGAATTTATTGATCATTCATTGTATTAATTAAACCAAAATCGTTGAAAATGAAGCGGAAGCTTGATTGGCTCAATGAAATATGTTATTGTTGTAACGAACACGTTTTGTTTTAACAGCTTTATTTGGTTTACTGAATGATCGCTAGTTGTCCAGTAGAATAATGAAGAAAGGCATCATTACAAAGAATATTACTTGTTGATAAGCTAATCAGTGGTTAACTTAATGAATTTTAGTTATTCTTAAGTAGAGTAAACTTCTAATTAAAATAATGAACTTAATTCATTGATGTAATAATCGCGCCTCATTCATTGTTGAGTAAGTGTTGCAGCGTTATTTAATTGGATTGCAGTAAAAGTATAATTAAAAATAACAAGATTGATGATATCAAGCATTGGTGGTTACCAAAAAATCAACATCAAAAGAAAATGCCTAAACAATTAACCGTAAAAATGCTACCATGGCAGGAGCCCATGGTCCATTGTGGAGGAATCATTATACAAGCAAAAAAGGGAATAGCAATGTTAATTTCTGCCTCTCAAGGGTCTTTAGCATTCCTGCAGGAGTAAATTCACTTTCATTAGTATTGTGTCTCAAGTATTATTTGCGATTTTCTCCTAAGAGATCACGAGATTAGATGCACGTCCTCTAGGGGCCACACGCCAAACTCTCACTCCGTCAGCGACCACGGCATAAGTCGGTAATTCAACTGCTGTACACCTTTCATTAAGGTATGTTATCTGATTGTTCTTGCATTAAATTGCAAGCCATTGAACTAACGGAGAAGGTATCATTTAATACACTATTGCGGTCATATCGTGAATAATTTTATGAAAATTGTACGTAAAAATAACAATATATATTCATTCAAATTCGTATTATTAACAAAATTATTTATTGAACATATGAAAGGAAATATCCAGGATTCTCAGGAGTTAGCATTCGCACAATCAAGGTCTTCAGGGTTAAAGTTCCAATGACTTTTTCAGCCTCAGCTCTTATTTCTCCTATTTTCCACACTCGAAGAAAGTATGCTCTGCAGTATTCCGCATTTCACAATATCGGCATTTTACATTTGAATTTATGGAGGTAGGCTTCAAAGCACCCATGTCCCGTTAGCATTTCCGCCAGGTAGTAGTTCATTTCTCCGTGCTTTCTATTTACCTATGGTCCTAGGCTGTTAACCAAGCGTTTCGTCCACTCTGTCGTACCATCATCTTTGTTTCAGGCCTCCTGCCATCTATTTATTAACAGCTCATCCACCGTTACCTTCCCCTTTCCATTAGCTACGTCCTTCCTCTGTGTGGCCTGAAGATCTATGGGTGGATTCGTGGATGCGGTTCTGTATGCGCCAGTTATTTTTAATGCCACCTTCCTTTGCACACTTAGCAAGGTACTTCTGCTGCCTTTCTTCTGAAGTGCTTCCTCCCACATTAGTACAGCATACATCAAGGTCGACAGGACCACCGACACAAGTACTCTCCGTTTCCCTTCTCGGGGTCCACCCATGTTCGGCATGAGTCTTCCGATCGTTGGCAGAGCTTTCGTGGACTTCTCTGCAGTCTTCTTTATGCACGCCCTTATTCATGTTTACATCTAAGTGAACTCCAAGATACTTGATGTGTTCTCGACTTATTATTTCCTTGTCCCCTATTGTCACTCGCACTAGGAGAACAGCTTGTCTTTTCCCGGGGCAATATCCAATTTCCTACTACGTAGCCATACCATACGTACTTAGTGATGGCATTCGCCACGCCCTCGATCTTCTGAGTGATCTTAGCGCACACTACTACTGCCAGATCGTCTGCATATGCTACTAAGCACACTCCATCCCCTATCGGAATCCGAAGCACACCACCATAATATAGATTCCACAAGGGTGGGACCCAAGACTAACCCCTGTGATACACCGCACGTTATCTCCTTTTCGCTGTGTTCTCCAATCTGGATCTTTCTGTCTTCTAGGTAGCTGGCAATCATATTGCACAGGTACGAAGCCACGCTCCTCCTAACTCTGCCAGGATCCCCGATCAGGGGGCCGAGTTAAAGGTATTACAGACATCCAATGTTATGAGCGTATATAAATTTCGTTTACTATGGGGAACCTATACTCCTTTTTTGGCTATACCATTTACCGTCTCTAATGCGGTCACACACTGACCGCATTAGAGACGGTAAAACCCTTCCGGGTAAGGGAGATCCACACGATCTCCCTTACCCGGAAGCCACGTTGTTATTTACTGTTGGAACAGTTACTTCTCCACAGATTGCAAAAGGAAATTGTGAATAGCGGAGATTTGGCAAAATCAAGGAAATAATAAGAGTTTATTGTCATCGTCCCAAAACATAGACATTGTCATCACATACAATACAGATAATGTACGAGAACACATATAAAATTGAGATGCAAAAACATGTATATCATAATAACAAACAGACAAGAGACAAAAGAATAGCTCTAGTTACTAAGGAATTCCTCGATACTATAAAAAACATGATTCAGCAAATGATCAGCCAATGCCTTCCGAAACAATCCCAGAGAAGTAACATCTTTCAAGGCCCTAGGCAATTTATTATAACATTTCACTGCCATGTAATAGGGGTCATTTTCAAATAATTTTGTGTTATGCATAGGTACGCTCGGGTCCTGCTGTGACCTTGTACTCATAGTGCAGTAGTTGTCTTTATTTTTCCTAAAACTATTTTCATGTTTTTTGTAAAACGTTAACAACTCGTATATATACAAAGATGGAAGAGTGTATATTCGCAAATTCTTAAAAATATCACGACAAGACTCCCGCAATCCAGCTCCTACCATATATCGCAAAATCCGTTTCTGCGATACAAATAATTGTTTCGCATGCGGAGAGCATCCCCAAAAGACGATGCAGTAACGCAGACGGGACTCGACGTAGGCATAATAGAATGACTTAAGAACATTAATGTCACAGTAGCGTAGAAGATTGCAGACCGCGAATGTTCAGAGTTTTGTTTTATAAACACTTGTGGGGCAATTAGAAAGCTACATCGGAGTCTCCCCCTCGTGGTCAAAAACAAAATTTTTTCATCAAACTCAACAGTTCAAAACTCACAATTGTAAAGTATTTCATGCCAAATTAATGTTTGAGACATTTTTCCCAAAGCAGGTTTCATAAAAGGTGGAGAGATAGGTATTCATCAAACTCCAAAAATGTCATTTGACACTTTTTTTTCAACGATATTTTTTTAAAGAAATTTCCAGTGCCTCTTAATATTTTCCATAATACCACTACATTCTAATGTTTCTGAAACATTTGTTACATGTTCTCTGTTTGAATGGATAAATATCCAAATGCAATGAAATAGTTCTCTTTCGATTCTGATTATTACAATCTATAACAGACAAATGTTTCGGCCGAAACTGGCCATCTTCAGGCTCTTGTAACGTCAATGTAAAAAAAAATAAATTAAAATGTCAAAATATTTTTATTTTTAATCAATGACAACATTTTGATCTGTTTTTTTTTTTGCATTGAAAACGGTGAGTTTCGGCCGAAACATATAGCTATTATAGACAGTAATAAATCAGAATGGAAAGAACACTATTTGATTGCGAATGCCTCATTTGTTTTCAATTTTCAAAGACGTCCCAATCTACTGCCTACTACAACAATGGTTTTTCAAAGATATAATATAAAATTCACGGTAGGTAGTTTTATAGGAGGCAAAAATGCTTGTAGAACAATTTCTAATTTTAATTTTTATTGTCACTTTTAACGGTATGAATAAATTTAAAAAAAAAACGAAATAGTAATGAAAAATACTAACTAATAATACGTTGATATAAGTAGTCAAACTATTTTTTATTGGTATATCGTTTTTAGTGAAAATTCTAATTCTAATTCAGTTATCAAGTAAAAGTTCATTTCTTTTTATTTTCATTTTGATCCTATATTAATATTTTTCGTTTATTTACGTCAGACTTTCCTATGCAATGGTTACAACGACAACGGGTTGTCAAAAGCAAACGAGTAACATGCGCGCAATATCCGATTTAAATGATTTACTCCCGCTTCAGCAGTTAATACGTATATACCATTGGTAAGATAAAATTAAATCATTTCTAGACGATTTCTCACGATAAGAACAGATCGGTTAAGTAATCGCGGCAATTTTTAAAAATTAGCGTATTTTCAGACGGAGTGGTGTAAGTTTCTCTTGTGAAAGATGACATCTCAAGGTTTTCCTATAGAGGACATTTCATATTCTAATTTTTTTCAAACTTCTGATGATGATGAACAGGATTTTGTCACTCTACAAAATCAGAAGCCTTCGGTTGTGGAAAGTTATGCTCCACATCAGTATCAGCCGACTTATTTTGAATTGCATAATGTCATCGAGTGAGTCTACTTTTAATTATTTATTACTAATACAACACTTATCGTATAATTGATAGGAATCCTATTCCTTCGACATCCAAACAGTATCCTATGCCCTCCACTTCGAAAGGTAACAACATGATGGATACTCAACAAACAGATGTTATGAATGCGTGTTCTAAAAAGCGAAAAATGTCCAGCAAGTAAGTACCTATGTATACTAAATTAAAAAAAATAAATAAATTAAATATTTAAATAATATTGTAATTAAATTTAACCAAAGTTTTTATTTGGAAAGATTTTAGTAGAGTTCAAGAGTGAAAGACTAAACGCGCTTTTACATTTTCGTTCTGTATTATTTCATCAAACAAATTTAATTTTTCATTTTGACTTTTCGTTTATTATAAAAATATTCTTAGAAGTGGTAAAAGTTGGGGTTATACTTTCATAAGTTGTTAAAATTGGACAAAAAGAAGAATGTGACAAAGTACTCGTGTTTGACAGTTATCGTACAGGAAAAAAAAACCGAAAACAATTTTTTTACTCAAGTGGGAATAATGAAAAAAAATATATTTTTAAACTTGTTTTATCACTGTAGAAAAAACGCGAAAGTAATTGTGGTTGAAAATGTTGTGTACTAACAACGAAACGTGGCAATAGAAAAAAAATCTAAACCATGTTTTTTTTATTCTTTGACCTACAACGCCAATTTTTACAACTTCTAAAAAGATGTGTATTATTTCAAGTAATTTTTTATGCCTAATTGGGTTAATTTTGGACGACACTTAGAATATGAAACTCGCCGCAAGTATTATTACCTGCTAAGTGTCAGTTAAAATTAAGTCGAGCTTAATGGCTTAATTAAATGAGCTTTAGCCAATTTGCCTATTATTCACAAAATTCACACCTTTATATATATTTTTTTTTATAAAATTGGAATATATATACTATCGGTTGCATTTTATACGAAGGTATGTCTAGTAAAATATTCCAAGCATATCCATTTTCACTTTACGTTATTGTGCGTTGACAACACTATTGTTTTAATTCCTGGAATTGTTTCATATGCTGTTTATTCATCCAAATAATTTTATTGCGTGTATGTATGTACATTGAATACAATATCGAAATATATAATAACAAGTTAAACCATCTTTATAAAAACTTTTTCAATTTTCACGAGCTTAGAAAGATAAAAAGGTGTTTCTGAAGAGTCAGTCTTACTTTTCTGACTCGGTATTTTTATATAAATATATAGATATAGTAGACAATTAATTTCTAGGGCAGCAGGATAAACGTGAAATATATGCCTTACCTAAACAATTAGGCCGTTAGTTTTGTATTTCTTAAATAAATTACGATGTTCAAAAATAATAAAATGTTGTACAGCATACAACACAGCTTTAATTTATTTATTACATTTCGTATGAAACATTTATTTATATAAATTGAATGAGTAAAAAAACAATGCTCTTTCCAATCTATATTATTCAAGTATATTTTGCGACATGTTTCGCTCAATTGGGTGTTTTTAGTCGCTACAAGATAAAATTAATTTTAAAAAATTGACAGTATTAATCCTTAATTACATTGTGATTATTTTTTTATGAATATATTTATAAAAGATTAACTATATAGTATCAAAATTATGATTATACTTGCAAAAAAACGTTAATTGTAAAAGTCAGAAAACAGTAAAAATTTTAAATTTATATTACAAATTTAATATAACTAAAATAGTGTTAAAAAATGCGATAACAGAATAAATAAACCTTTTACATACATATATCGAACAAAAACAAAAAAAAATAAGGTCATAAATATTCAAACCAAAATATTCTATACACAATGTACTACAAAGTAATAACTCAGATATTTTAAATTGCAACAGTGTATATAGGATAAAATGCAATAATTGCAATGCAATTTACATTTGGGAACTGACAAAAGACTAGAATTACTTATAAAGGAGCGTAGAAAACAAATAAAATCAACATTTCACCAACCCCAAGTAGCGCATAATATATAACCAATATTCGCCTAATATAAAACTGATAATACCATGTTTTTTTAATATTACATATATGAAAATAATATTATATAATTATTATAAATCTAATATTTTGTTTTGAATATTTTCTTCATATTTATATCATATTACAAATTTAGATTATTTCAATATATATTTTACATTAAAAAAATATTTGTATTAGAATATATATTTTATATCATTTAGATATTTCAAATGTTGTCACAGCTCGTGCAACTTCGTACACATTCGTTCGCTTTTGTTTATGGTGGCATTTGTGTAATGGATAAGGTTAGGTCGTGATACGTTAGAAATAGCCAAATATATTTACAACTGGGCTTTGTTTTAAGATGTAAGTATTTCGCTATGTGCCAAAATGAAATTATAACATCTTAAGCATAGCTAAAAACCGTTTAATATTCATATCAAAATTCAAATACAATATAATCTTAGGACTGGACAAATCCAATCTGTCAAGGTTTATGATACTAATGAACACTTTTTTGTAGTTGCGGTAAAATTAAAAAAGAAAAACAGATTTTTGAAGATACCGTCAGCATGTAAAATATAACAAATATTTAAAAAACATATAACAGAGATATTAAAACATTATATAAAATAACTATTAAAAATACATATAAAGAAATATTATAATATCATATTAAACCCATATTACAAAGTAATATGCATAAAATATTTAAAAAAACTGTCGTTTATGATATAAACACAGTGTACAAGACGGATTTTTCGCACGCCTTTGATACTTTGGAATCACACATTTACTACATAATTAGATTCCTTTGGCTTTTCTCCCAACTTGTGTTTGTTGATTCAATCGTACCTAACTGACAGAATGAACTACATATTTTATAACGGATTTTGTTCATCTGAATTTCGATTGACGACCGGTGTTCCACAGCGCTCCAATCTTGGACCATTACTTTTCAATATATTTATTAATGATCTTCTTGAATCCCTGAATTGTCTCCTTTTGGCGTATGCTGATGATGTCAAGTTGTTCTGCTGTGTATCTGGTTCTGATAACGCAAATACCTTGCAACAAAATATCAACACTTTACTTGAGTGGTCTGACGCTAACAACTTGGTACTAAATATTGACAAATGCTACACTGTGTCATTTACTAGAAAAACTAAGCCACATAACTTCATGTACACCATTGCTGACCGTGTTTTAAACAAATTAAATATTATCAAAGATTTGGCAGTTACGTTTGACGCTGATTTGTCCTTCTCTTCACACGTCGAAAGTACGTGCTTATCTGCATCTAGAATACTTGGCTTCCTCATTAGAACGTCTAAACAGTTTAAAGATATCCCACTTCTGAAATCTCTTTATTTTGCTTTTGTTCTTCCTAAGTTGGAGTACGGCTCTATAATTTGGTTCCCTTATTATGCCTCTCAACAGATTCCTAGCCTATTATATACACCAGTTTTCACATTTTTTAAATAATATTTCATATATTTCATACATAGTTCTCTATCATCATTTTCACAACAGCTAATCCAATTCAGTTATTAGTCATGTTTGCTTCATATTTCTCTTCTTTCTTTTATTCCTCATTTATATCCAAAATTAAAAAGTATTCACAATTAATTTGTAATTAGTGATTTAAAACTTCAATCTTAACTTTATTTCAAATTTTCTAAATCCTTTTTAAATGTATAATTGCAACGTGTTTGTAAATATTAAATAGTCGCATATGGATATATTCATACGTACTCATACACTACACTATTCACAGATAGTATTTAAACAAAAAACACACAAATAAAAATAAAACTTCATACACGTACGAAAAATATCATTAAATATACATACCACAATACGGAGATCACATATTTTAACACTGTATTCAACTTACATATATAAAATTCGTAATATTATAATTTACAGTGAATAAAGTATTTTAATAATAATATCTTGCAATTGTTATAAATTAGTTGTCTTATGCTCTGTTTCATAAACATATGTTAAATCCTTGATAAGTGAAATTTAACATATATCTAATGTTTAAAAGCGCTTTATGAATCTTGAATATGGGATATAGCAGCGTCTTAAGCAATGTTAAATTTATTGTTGACAATTTCGGTAGAAGTTGGTATTAGCGCTCACTCTACTTACATCAAAAACGCAGATTTTGACAATTTAACAACCAAATTCTGGGGCTTCTGTAAACAATAAAAGACAAACTGAAGAATCAATTAGCTTCTTATATTAAGGAGAAAAAAGAGATAAGTTCCGAAAATGAAGAAGAAAATATTATTTTGCTAATACTACACTAAAATAAAATGAAATTCTATTTTCTTTACATTTTCTCCTTTAAGGTGCCCGTATTAATATACGAATATCTGGCGCTCAACTTGACGGCAAGTATACCGTAGAAAAAAGGAATGTAGTATAGAAAATTCGTGGTCCTTCGATTGGCATTTAATTTGTTAAAGATGGTACAATGTGGCAGTTTTGTTCTGCAGTTGTTCGTGGATTCATTACAGGGGAAAGCACATAATTTCTATAGGGATAACCATTATCTGCTAATAAGTAACAGTTGGGATACATTCCATTCTCTAATTCATGGTTTAAGGGCCAGTTGTTGAAAATTCTGCTTCATGCACTAAATCTGGCAATCGCGCAATAATGTTTAAAAATCTCACATTTGCGTCACAAACAGCCTGCACATTTATGGAAAAGTAGCCCTTGCGGTTTGGATTATCATTATTATTATTATTGCACCGATTACGTTTGGAAATAACGCAATTTGGAAAAATCTACTTTAATTTAATTTATGTTGCCCTGTTGAGGCATGTTTATAAATTCCTTTTTTAGCTGGACAATGCGATTAGTTAGTTTTTTTAAAATCCTGCATACCCAAGCTTTGCTAACGTTTTCTCAGCACAGTTTGAGCGTCTGTTCCATAAAACTTTAATGCGCATAATATTTGTTGCATAGGGCGAATTGGTTTATTTCTTTCTGTTATTGTTTTTAAATTAATGCCAATATTTTCATACATAAACTTAACCGTGACTTTATTAAATTTATATCTTAATTTAAAATCAAGTCAAACGGATTTGTTCTATTTCTGAAAATTCGGGGGCGCCTTACCATTAGAAAAGCATATTCCATAAGTTCATCTTCAGAACTAGATTCAGAGAGCATCCTCAAATTAAACGTTGGGTGTATATCAGTGTATTCTCGATAATGGTAGCTATATACTTATTAAAATAATATTTATTGCTAAGTCAAAAGCTTTTATGATGACATCTGTATGTCAGTTTTAAAACTAATGCTAAAACTTAACAGAGGTTGTTACTTATGTTAAATTGACACATGGTTTAACAATATACTAAATTTAATAAACGTTCGTGAAACAGAAATTTCACATTTAACGTTATGTTAAAATTTAACAAGCGTTTATGAAACAGAGCATTTGTTTATGATTTCGATAACTGACGTAAGTATAACCGTAATTTTGATATTACGTAATTAATATTTTATACATATATTCACAAAAACAAAACTATTGATGGTTTTAATGTTAGTTAGCGATTAAAAATTGATACTGGCAAATTTTTTTAAATGAATTTTATATTGCAGTGTCTGAAGATGCTCAACTGAGCGAAACAAGTCGCAAAATAACTTGAATGTATACCATACCAATGTATAATTCAACTATAGATTAGAAAGAACATTGTTTTTTACTCATGCACTTTGTGGCACTGTACCCAATCTAAAGATGATATCCATCCTATATTCATATATTTCAAAATTATTATGTGTACGTTTCAATTAGGTAATAGTCTCCTTCAGAAAGAATATTTGGTCAATATATACTTATCTGGTTGTTACTGCAATAGAGTAGCACTGTTTTATACCTAGTTACAGAAGACTAATACCAATTGTTTATAATACTTATTTATAATTACACTAGTATGGTCAATAACAGTAGCAATTTTAAATGTATGGTGAAACCATATTTGAAAGTAATAGCAATAAATCCTTATTATCCAAACATTATCACAACAGCACTACCATTTGCATTGAGGAATGTAAGATGAAACTACCTTTAAACAAACATATTTAGCTATAGCGTAGATTTTAAAATAGATTTTATTACAAGGATATAACAAAGAGTGTAGCGTGGTAATAGACAGATAAAATATCCGATCACTCCGGCTACACTGCTTTATTAATACGGGACAATTGTGTTAGGAGTTCGTAGAATTTCGCCTTGAAATAAAAAAAATGGGAATCCACGAATTTCCGTAACAATTGTCCCAAATTAATAAATAACTGTAATATGCAGAGTGGTCAAATATTTTATGTGTTTAGGTTTTCGACATTATACTTACCTATTTGCAGAATTTGTAACTAAATATTTTTAAATTTTCACATATAGTTTTTACTGTCATACATTTAGGTACTTACCTATTTGGAAGAAAAGTGATTAAGTAGGTACTAATAATTTTAACTTTACTTGTTCAATTTCTTGTACATGGAATAGTATATGCACTTATTACAAATGCAATAAACGATTTTATTTGATATTAATTCTGTGATAGTGCTACTGTTACGTTAATATACATTCTAATTACCGCGCTTGTGCATTCAGACTAGAGATGGCTAGTATCTGTACAGTCACCGACCTTAATATTTAGCACCACCAAAGTGTGAAGCCATTCGTTGGAGTGCTAAATAATAATGCCGGCGATTGTACAATTCAAATCAGAGGTTCTTTACTTGGGAGTCAAATTCGGTGCGTCTTCTATCTATGCGTCCGTGAATGACTGGTTCTTTGTGTTCATAAGTTGTTTTTTCAATGCTATGTGTTACTTGTACAAAATCGTAATTTACTACCTGATTTTACCATTTTTCTTTATCTAATGGGCTCTCTAAGTTTATAGTTATCCGAAGAAATGATGTATTTGTCTTAGAAAATGTAATCTATTTTTAACATTTTTCTCGTAACATGAAAAATTCATTATTGATTTTTTTCTTGATATTATTAAGGATCGTATTGCAAAAATAATAATCCTAAAACACTTCTTTAACCACCCGCTATTATTTACATAGCATATATTGGCACTATACCTGCCACAAAGTTTAAGGGATTCAGTATTATTATAAATTATGACCGAAAACCACTTCAGTGATATTTTTATTTGATATTTTCCATTCTACTTGGAATATATAATAACAAATATCTTCATTACTCACTAACTTGGTTTGATTATATTTTTATTATATATATTATTTTGATGACAAAAAAACAAAAAATTGTGATGACTAGCATCAAAATAATGTTCGTTCGGGTAAAGTTCATACCGTTCTCACTACGGACAGTAAAAGCTGGACGTCCACTGGCCCGCGCCGCACGAATCGCAAAAATAGATTCTTTTCAAAAGAATAAATGATAGTGCGTTCACTAAGCCGCGCCGCATGCATCGCATAGCCGGCGATAGTGTGGTGCGTTCGGCGCGCGTGGATAGCGATTCCGCTTAGTAGACGCGGCTACCCGCATCGGATCGCACTGGCCGCATTTTATGTATATTTATATATTTATTTTCGATGCAACTCGAAAAATCACTAGTATTTTTATTAGATTACCGCAGCTTGGTGGTGGGAATATTCTTAAAGCATTTGTACGCTCACGGATACTTCATTAATCTGTTTGTGTAATGTTTAAAATTTATAAAGTTCACTAAGTATTTATGCATTAAATCTCTAGTTATTTTGATTCTATATTTTTGTAAATTGAGAGTTTGAATTTGTCAAAAGAAACAAATGCTGCCATTTGTTGATAAGGAATTTTGGAACGTATTTCAAAGAATCTCGATTTTAGTTCTGCTGACTGTGGAGTGCTAACTGTGTTCAGCTTTATTTTATAATTTTCTTAAGTATTTAAAACAATGGATGATGAGAAGTTTATTAGGGTTTGTACAAGTTTATAGAATTACGGACTTTCCCAAATACAGAAGTCGAAAATGTTCAGCCCGTGGAGGATGGAGAGAAAGAGATATATCAATGGATGAGACTGAACCCACAGTAACTCCATCGATATCAGGATCAAGCAGATTGAAAAGGTAAAGGTTACCGTAACATTCTGTCGGCGCTAAAAATATTTGGACGCTCCAATCACCAAGGTATCAAATACCAAAGACGATTCTCTTTGTTATTAATTTTCACGAAGAAAGCAACAGCAAAAAAAGGGCAAAGGTTGTTTGTTATGGTTCAAGTCGTGGAGATGGGCCTTACAAAAAATGTAGAAAATCCTAAAGTGGTGGATTTCTTTTAATTAGAATATGCGATATAAGTATAAACACTATCTCATTATAAATTTATATTTTTTTAAAGGTATTCAACGAGAGTTTGCCTCAAAGTAATAGCAAGTTATTCTTTTGGCCCCGCAGTCTTTTGTGAACACCCTATTGAAATTAACCAAATCATATTGAATTGGAATAGTGAAAATAGTTTCAAATTTATCGTGGGTCATTCTGAAGTAATTAAAAAAATGGTCTTTCATTGTATCGGAGGGCAGTGTATAAAACTTTCCCAAACAAAATCTTTTCTTACAAGTATTGGATATTTTCTTTATACATTCCCATTTCTACCACTAGAATTACAGCAGTTTCAATTACTTCCATTTCGTGATATTTTATGATAGAAACACTTTGCGTCAGTTATGTTGCGAATATATCAATGCAACTACCGAACTTATTAAGAAAATAATGCGATTTCTTTTTTACATGCGACTCCAGCTAGTGTACACATTTAACAAATTTCTTTCTGTGCATGCGGCTCGTGCGGTGCGTTCGGCACGTGTCAGTCGACGCTTAACTAAATGGTACGAACTAGTACGAATGGTAGGAATCCCTTAACATGAATTTTGATTGGAGGACTCGTATACTTTTGAAAAGAGTCGGATTGACCATCTCTAATTTAGATTAGTTTGAATATCGCCTATAATATTCGGAATGTCCTGGGACTTGATTATAATCTCAATTTATTAATTATTTTGTCTATATTTTATCACTAAATTTAACTTTTATCCGTATTAAGTTTTTCTAGCTTATTATCACCGATAAACCACTATTTGCTTGTTGGATTGTTTTTATTTCAGTAGCTAACAGGTATATTAAGTACTTCTTGATTTTATTTATATTAATATTTATCTGCTTTTTGATATTATTGCATTCGTTGACATGTAAATATTTGAGCACTCCGTACTATGAAAGATTTTATTAATTCGGTACAATTGTTTCGGGAACACGTGGGTCCCCATTATCAACCCAAGACCGGAAAAGACGAATTCGGCAGGGAGCCGGCCACCATCTTTAATTGTGACAGAAATCATTGCGGAATTGTATTTATTCGGAATTTCGCCTTGCACATCTATTGTTTGCTGTTTTTAATAAGAAGCCCATAATGCGTTTTCTGTTCTCAATAATATTCTGCAAATAATACTTCTAATTCACAATTTATTAAACATTTTTTAATGTTAGTAACACGACAATAGCAGGAAGATAAAGCTTGTTAAAATGTGCAAGATTTGCATAATTTCAATCTTGTAAAAAAAAAAAAATGGATTTACACTCAATAATTATAAATGCCTAGATTTTCTGCCTCAGCTTGTCACCGATAATGGTAAAACTTTGCAAGAAATCGATATGTTTGTGTGCTTGGTTACATTTTATTCTTTTCGCTTATGTTTAGTTTGATGTTATGGAAGTGTAAAATTGGCAGATCCGGTAAATAAGTAGGAATCCATAAATACAATTTTATTGTGAGTAATTAATAATTAATCAACGATGGCTGTGGATATGAGAAATGCACTTATTCTGAATTGCTCAAACAAGTATTATTCCGAAACTAAATTCAGGACGATAAAATATTTGTGATAAATAAACCTTAATATCAACACAAGGAATTTCATTTACAAAAGAGCATGGGAGAATAAATCAATAATAGTAACCGATTTTTTTTTTTTGTGGTCGATGATAATGATGATTATTAGGTGGCGAATTTGACTCTGCAGAGGCACAGAGTAGAAAATAAGCAGAAATTTCATTGCTATGTCATTCTCTATGATCACGATTTTATTTTTTATTGTTGTTTATACGATGCCACGAGTCTGCGTACAAAAATGTAGTAATATAGTAATCATTCCAAAACATCGCCAAGAGTTGATTGAAAAAGGATAGATATCTGTCCGTTTAATCACCGGAGTGAAACTTCTGTATTATCTGTTCTGTGGCAGAGGTGCCTGGTAAGCATAAAATTGCTTAGACTTCATCAAACCCGTTAAAAATTGATTGATATGTGAAGAAGTAAAATTATAAAATACTTATATAAAACAGCAAAATAACTTTGTATTTCGAAATTTGGCAATAGATAAGTTGCAATAGGTTGGGTTAGAAACATTTCCATGCATTTATAACATTTATCTAAAAAAAAATCTGAATAGGTCATCTGTGCTTAATTACTGGTTTTATAAAAATATATAAAAAATATTTGCTTGGTTTCTTTCAGTGTTTATAGTTTCAATGTTTTTTTTTACTTAACTCTTATTTTTGAATTAGTATAACATACAGTGCAGCTTTTATTTACTTCTTAATAATTTTTAACAGCTAAGATATCTTGAAAAAATAAATATTTAATCGTTATAATATAGTAGTAGATTTTCATGATCTTTTTTTTAATAATATTCCCAGAATAAAATGCAAATATTTGCACACTAGTATTACGTAGTTTGTATTTATCATCTATTTATTATATAATTCACCGTTATTAATTAATTTGATCAGTTATAGTTTAATGAAAAAAAACCTTTGGTTATATCAGGTTATAACTGCCAAAGTAGAATCAAAATTGAAATTTTCAGAAAGAGATTACATTACAATAAAAAATTGAACCGAGAAAAACCGTTTGGATCGAAATTATTTTTCCGAACCGGACAGATATTTTTTGTATCGGAACGGAACCAGAATCGTTATTTTATTTGCGTTAGGTACTATTAAGGTGTTCCGTCTATGCGAAGTTCGCAGTGCGAAAGATCGTAGTTTGACTCTCGCTTTTGTCAATTACGGTAACTGTATAATTACGGCACGCTTTCTTTTTCTGGAGTCGTAACGATGATTAGGCGAGAGATTTGGGCCTGCGGGGGTGCGTAATAAACAACAGCTTGCTTAGGCTTTATCTACCTGGAAAAAATGCTTTGCAATTGCAGTTTGATTCATTGTAATTTTGATATTTTTAAAATTATCCTTGATTAATTTTTTATTCCGATTATATCCAATACTGATTTCTGATAACATTAAGGAATGCAGTGGTCTCATTATAGTAAAACACTGTTTTTTTTTGACGGTGTTATATCTGCCGGCATCCTAAACGTCTCTCAAGATTTACTTATTGTTGCTCCTGAAACCAACAAACAAGCTCTCCAACTCATAAAAATCAGATAGGTACCCTTCGATTCCCTTCTTTTACATATATTTCACAAGCACAATGCATTTTTAACTTATATATACCAGAAACAATACACTTGTTTATCCTTTTAATAAAAAAACATCAATAAAAATATAATTATTGGTGTAAAACGAATCGTATTCTGTAAACAACTTTTGTAAAAATTAAAAAAATAAAATATTGTAGAGACGTCTGAAATTAAGACTTAATCTTTTGTGATAGGAATGATTTGTAAAATTTGTAAGACTATGTCGCAGTATACGCAAAACTTACATTGGAGTGGGGCCAGTCGTTTCGCGGCCCACTGACTGCTGGTTGATCGAGTCATCTCGTCAGTGCTCGGCACTGTGCGAGAAGGGTCTCCCACTATCACGATAGGCAAGCGTGTTAGTCAGACGTAGACGTGTCAGTCCCGTACGGACTCCGGTTTAAACACTTCCCCGCAATAAAAATTGGGTTTAAGAATATTTAGTATTTATTAATTATAGTAATAAAGTGTAGTATTATTCTAGGATGACATCGCAAATTAAGCGTTCCCTTTTCGTGCGTTTCACAAAATTTTCCCTTTTCGGGCGTTTACTTTATTGATGGAAAGCGAATGTACTTTTGAATTCGCTTTTCGTGCGTCAATTTTATGTTTTACAGGAAATATGGAAGAATAAAAACAAAATTAACAAGTTGTGCTGCTTAGCAGTTTAATTTCAAATTAGAAGAAGTGCATGGAAACCCTTGAAGACACATGCACAATATTTAGAGATTCATTCATTCATTCAAGTTAGGGTGGGCACTTGATATCCGGGCACTTGAGTTTGGTGCTCATTGTACCATCCCTATTGATTCTCTTATTTCCACTCGAGCAGCTTGGAATATTTATAGATATTATTGTATTGTTCATTGTAAACAACATTAATTCCTTATAAACTTAAAAGTATTATAAATTCACAACAAATTGATTTGAGTCCGTAAGGGGATTACTAGGTAAACAAATTTAATCCCTTAACAAGTTTTACCTCTTATGCAAATGATTATAAAAACCAACCAAATTATTAATATTATAAATAAATAAAAATAAATTGATTCTTAATATCTTGTCGAGTTCAATAATTATGGCTTAATAGATTTCACTAGTTTACTGTTACCTGCAAATTTTCAACGCCCGAAAGGGGAACTTTGGGGTCTTTGTGGCGGGAAACCAAGGGGGGCCACGGGTAATTTATTTCATTTTTCATTTAATGCAACAAAAAACATAGCGTTGTGTTTGATGATATTTTAAGGTTAGATTGATAATTGTGTTTAAAAATATGTCAAAAAATGTTTTAAATAAAAAAAAACCGTATAGAGAAGGAATAAAATAATTGTTCAGTTTTATAATAATTTTTTGCTTGATTGGACACACCTAATAGTGTTACATAACGTCAATTTAACTGTTGAATGAACATATTTCATGCATTGAGTGGACAGTAATTGTAATTATAATACAAATCGATGTTTATTTCAACCACATTTTATACTTTACCAAAAAAAAATGACTTTACATTGATCTTTAAGTACGTTAAAACAAAAAAGAATTCTTCGCCGTATTTAAACGAGATTTGTTGTTGAATTTACCATGTATTTTTCCGACTGTATATGTACCCAAGCTCGTTTTAAGAAGAAAACTTACACATTGAAACTTCGCTTGCCATTGCGGCATTCTTAGAACTTGGCGTTTTGGTTTATGCGTCGTTCAAAATGGACCTTAATTAACAGTTTACGATGCTCTTTGTGTAGTGCGGGCTTTATGATTATTCGGAAGGAGAATTTCTTGTCGCGTATATAAACAGAGTTTGATTGGTTGATTAGCAAGGTGCTTTGGGAGACGGAGAAACGCACTAGGCGGGATTCTCTTATAGGTAATTTAGTGTTGCTTTATTCTACATTCACCTATATGTATACCTATGAGAAAGTAGACGTATACAGTAGAAACCATCTCACTAAACTGTTATTAGTTGAGATGTGTACCCTCAATCACAAATGGTGTCGTAATTTTGACTGGGGTGCATAGGGGTTTCAAAAAAAAGGCGAAATAAATTTAATATTTTTTTAATTAGTGGTCATATCATTTTTTTTTTAGGGAGGGGAAAAATCTTTTAAAGATACTCCGTGGCCCGGTGCACTGGGCAGTGTTGGATTTCCACCAACTAGAAAACCCCTCTAAAAACCTTCTCGATCTTCTCTCATCGGAACTGCGTGAGCATTACTTCAAGGAGAGGTGGTTAAGTTGTTCGAGCACTCCAGTCTTAATGGTCTACTTCATTAAACTTATTTCTTCCTTTTCTTTTGTTACTAAAATGCTTCTAACCATTTTATTTATTTCCTGCCAGCACTCTTCATTTTCTAACATTCTCTCTTGTCCTCTCTGAATCCATGTTGTTGCGGAGCGAGCCCCCCACTTCTTTCTAGCTCTTTCTTTAGTCTGGTGAATACAAGTTGTTCGAGGAGTTTCCCTAGTACGTTTAGTATAGATAGGGGCTGATAACCCGGGTGCCCTTGATCGACTTTTTCTCCTTCTCCAGAAGTACAAGTCTCCCTGTCTTCCACTCGTTTGGAAATGTTCCAATCCGTAGCACGTTGTTCATGGATGTCTTCTGGATGGTCCTCAACCACCGCCTTAATTATTTCAGGAGAAATTCCATCTGGTCCCGAGGTCTTCTTTCCCTTAATCTTCTTTGCGGCTGCTAGTATCTCTTCTAAGGTGAAGAGAGGTATTTGCTTTTGGTTCACTATGAGCTTGGCCCATTTTATCTCAGTGTGTCTTGGGAAAAAAACCTAGCCAAATCCACTTGTTTCTCCACAGACAGAGATGTAGGTAATATTTTCTTCAGTTTCTTCGTCACAATTTGATATCCCTTTCCCCAGACGTCTGAATCTAGGTCTTCAATAACCGCATCCCAAGCTTTTTTCTTCGCTTGCGATATTGCCTTCTTTAGAGCTGCTCTATTTCGTACATACGCATTATGACAGTTGTTCTTTTTAGATTCGTCACAGCTCTTGTTTGCTCTAACCATAGCTCTTTTACTTTGTATGCATGTCTCTCTTGCAAGGACGACTTCTTCAGACCACCAGTACACCGGTTGTCCTCTTCTATGATGTCTCCTCTTAGGGAAAACTTCATCACAGGCTGTTTTGGCTTGTGTGAGACTTTTTGCAGTCATTTCTTCTGTTGCTTGCAGATTTCTTCCTACTTCCTGAGACATTTGCCATTTTTTTTTGTCTATCATCCTGCATCCCATGTCATATCAACTTAGTACATCAATAAAAGAAGAATGTATTCAAATATTTTGATTTATTATGTCATCATTATACATAGTGGAAGAATAAATGAATGATAATTTAAGATGGAAATTATATAAATTGTCGATCTGAAACTACAATGTGTATCTACGTAACGCAAGTATAGTGGCTTAAGGTCGTCCTACAATTATTGTTATCCTTTATAGATACATATTGTAGTTTCAGATCGAAAATTTAGCAAATATCTTCACGTTAATAATGAGATTTCCATCTTAAATTATCATTCATTTATTCTTCCACTTATTAACTATATATACGGCTTCCTTCGTATAATACATTAGGTTAGACCAGTAGCATTGACGAACCTCGGTAAGGTGAAACATATGTATGCTAATATCCACCTCATACATAGTGTTCCAAAATGAATTTCATCTCTGTAGGTATTTTATTTTTATACTTTATAACATTATGCATTGTCAACTTAATTATTTTCTTCTTAATTTGTTGTGTTTAACTTTAGCAATATTTCATATATTTGGTTTTGATAGGTAGGTGGATAACATAAAATATATATTCACAATCATTCGTACTAGAACTGTTACACCCCGAAGCAATAATTTGTTCAACTTAATTTTTTTGGCACCAGAATGACTATATTTAAAGTAAGCTATGATAAGAATGTGAATTCTTCATCTTTGATAATTTTCTTGCAAATGAAAAAGATTATTGTTACTGTTTTTACTTAGAATATTTTTTTAGGGCAGATTCTAATGTTTTGAAAGGAATTTGTGGATGTTTACAGATCAGTGTTACTGTAATCTCATTTTCTAATATTATTGTTAATATTTCAATCTCGCTAATTGTTTTGTTCAATAGTACTTTATAATCTATGCTTTGTTTTATATACAAGGCTATACCAGTCCCTCTGCGTTCTCGAGAATTATGTTCTGCGTTAGTTGTGTAATTCATACAGGTGGTGCCTGCAGGTGTTATCCATGTTTTTGGGGTATCAGGGTGGTTTTCTATGTATGTTATTGTGTCTAAGCCAGAGGTTTTATTTTTTTATTCTTCTCATATTTAGCGTGTATATGGTATACATTTTGACTAATGTTCGTCTTTAGGTTTTTATTTATTTATTTATTTTTTTATGTATTCTAATTTGCCATTTATTATTATACTCACTCAGTCAACGTACCTGAATAAGTTTGTTTACTAGTATATATTATATCCTCTTGCACGAAATACATAAGATTAGAACGTTAATAGTCTAATCAATTACTTTCACTGAGAAAAATGGTCCAAATGAACAATATATTTAGCATTTTATATTAGTGACAACTATTGTTTCTAATAAGTACGATTAAATAGTTATTCGTTATTAATCTGCCATGCATTAAAAGTGAATAAAGTAAGTTTTCTAACACTGTGATATAGTCTCAAGTACTAAAATATATTAGCAGGCATTAAATATTTCATACTCAAATCACAAAATATATCTACAACTAATAAACTCAGTTATTTGGCATACTACTAATTAGTGTAAATAATTACATTAATAGGCATAAATGGAAACTAACTAGAGAATAATGGTCAGTGAGTTAGGGTAACTACTAAAATTGTGTATCGTTGGTGTTCGGGTACAATCGATTGGAACCGACAGCGCTTCTAGGGTATGTTGGTTTATTGGTTATGTTGTGCTTGTTCCTCATTCGTATAAGTACATTAAACATTCATACGTGTTTATTTGTTTTAGAAAGGTGCTGCTAGCTACCATTTATTTATCTAATTTGCCGAAGCGACAAAGTGAAATAACTAACGTGCAGTGATAGAGTACGGATTGTGTTGCAGTTATCTTTTACGCTAAGTTGTAAGTTATCGTAAGTTATATTTTTATAAAGATGGTAGCATTATTTTTAGAGTATTTAATGCTTTTCTAACATTTCTAGAATATAGCAATATGTTTTGCATGTATAAATGTATACACCTAAAAACAATAAAGTATATTATTGTTTAATGTAGCAGTTTTATATTAATTTTACGCACCTCAATAATTTTAATATCTAAATATTATAAAAAAATTATAACACGATCGCCGCTGATGAAATATTAGTCCTTTTGAGGTGAATAAAACAACTATTATTCAACTTATTCTAAACTGCCTACAGTGTATTCTGCGTAACGACTAACTAGATTTTATTCTTGTATTTGATCTGAAGAGGGCCAATACTTCATGAAAATCATTGAAGCCAGACAAAATCAATTACAATAACTAAAATAAAAATAATTAATTTATTTGTAGTACGTGTTATTCTACCCATACATATCACAGTTTAGTTATAAATACAGTTAAATAACAGCAGTAAGACAAAGCATTCACTGTAAGTAATATGGATAATTACACCACACACAGTAATTACAGTAACTAATACCAGCAAAACAAATATTAACTCCAAATAATGCAAAACATTTGGAATAAATGATGTTTTTCATTTACCAGGAAAACTAAAGTTATTTAGTGCCAGTAATCACTGTTAGAAACATGACTTTACTTGCTGCAAACAGTTTGGTCATTTGTCACATATACAAATGATTTTTTTAATTGCCAATACTAAATTTTCACTTACGGTTAGTAAACATTTTTCTCAGTGTTGATATTTCAACGTCATTACTGCATTTTGATTTTGTAATTTATTCTGTTCTTTAATTAGGCTCTGATGAAGCCTGTATAATTTGGCGAAAATTTGGCAAAGATTGAGGGTATTACTTGGGTGTAAATCTTTTCCCAGTCCTCAGTTTTTGTTGAATTAATATTGGCGATCATTTCAAATTTGCTAATTGATGACGAGTAGGTACGCTTTGATGCCGTTTCTATACGAACAGTTGCTTAGTTTGTTTCCTTATTTGTTAGCGACATGAACGTGTTCTATAAAATCAATTACGATAACAAGTCTGTTTTTGTTCCCCACTTCGGACGGCTCTATTCCGATTCAAAGCAGACACTCACGTCCGTCGTAAAGAGTTTCTCACTACACCACTATGCCACGATCTGTATTGGTCTACTGCTTTTAATAGTTATAGAACCGTCCGAAGTGAAAACGAAAACAGCTCTAATGTAAATTGGTAACATCTATATGAATTACGTACTTTGTAAAAAAAAATATATACAATAGGAACGCATGAACCATTTTTTCCAACGAAATCAGCCTCTTGCCGGCGTTTTAGATTCGAACGCAAAGGGTTAAACAGCACAAAGCTGATTATTATTACTTCATATGAACGCTTCTGAACCCTTTTTTACTAATAAATATTGGTACTGAGATACTTGTTTTACTAACATTCTTTTTCTATTGTTAATATCTAAATTAAAAAAGAGTTAAATTTGTAGATGGTCGTTTCAAATTTAAGGTATGTGTCTAATATTTAAACTTTTCTCGTTTATTCAATAATCCGAAAATTTGTCACAATTTTATTGCGCTTTCGTTGCAGCAGTTACCATTATTAATTCGAAATGTTTACAGTTTGTTTAAATTATTTTTTATTATTACAACTCTTGCATCAGCATGGATTTGTTACGGGAAGATCCACAACTGCTAATTTGACCTGTATCACACAGTTTATAAGTGAAGCGTTGGATAACCGCCAGCAGGTAGACGTTATTTATACAGATTTGTCAAAGGCGTTTGACGTAATTAACCATTCTTTATTGGTTAAGAAGTTGGCATATTTTGGATTTCCGAACGAATTAATTGAATTGATAGCTTCCTATTTAGAAAATACGGAATACTATGTATACTAGAATGGCTAACAAATTCAAAGCTTACTCAGGTGTACCGCAGGACTCCAATTTAGGACCACTTTTGTTTAATATATTTATAAATGATCTACTTACGTCGTTGAATTGTGAGGTACTGGCATATGCAGATGACCTGAAAATCTATAAAACTATAACTAACGTGACTGACACTTACACTCTACAAAATAATCTTACATTAATACAGAACTGGTGTATACAGAAAAGATTAAACCTAAATATAGATAAATGCTTAGTTGTGTCATACACTAAAGCTAGAGATCCTATCATCGTCAGAAATGTAATAAACAGCACCGAGATATTACGCAAAAGTGAGGTTAGGGATCTTGGAGTAGTGTTTGATAGTCGGCTACGCTTCGCACAGCTCTTCCGTTCGCAGTGAAGCCAATAGAAGGTTGGGTTTTCTCATGAGATCGTGTCGGGGCTTTACTAACATCGCAACGATTAAAACCCTTTATTATTTGTTAGTAAGAAGTAAAGTTGAATAGGCCTCAGTGGTATGGTATCCCATCGCTTCTTACTTAAATCAAGCGCTGGAACAAGTACAAAAACGTTTTGCTAAATACTTCTCATTTAAAATAGATGGTACTTATCCTGTAAGAGGTTCCGATTGCAATATGCTACTTGAACGTCATAGCATTACTTCACTTATAGCTTGAAGAAAGAGATATAGTGCTCGCTATTTATTAAATATTTTAAATAACAAAATAGACTGCCCCTACTTACTTTCTGAGTTGCAAGTTTTAGTACCCACGCACAACGTTCGATCTGTGGAGACGTTTCGCGCGCCGAGATTTCGTACTAATATTTTGTTGAAAGCGCCTTTAACCCATATGGTTCATAACCTTAATGTTTTCTACCCGGATCTATTTCCATAATCTCTTTTTTCACTTCCTTTTTCTGTTGTAATTTTGTATGTAAGTTTCTTTATTATAACTAATTAATTAATTATATTCTGGCACCGTGTATTTAAGTTATTTTTTTACTTTTTAATCATTGTCCTGTTAATGATCTTTGTACTGTTGGATAATAAAGGTTTATTATTATTATTATTATTATTATTATTTAATTTGAAATTATCTGCTATAAGGGCAAACAAAATAAAGTAAAAGCCACGAATTTTGGTACAACAAATCGTTGCATATACTGTTAACTTAAATTTAAAGAAATAAAAGCATATGGCTCTCTAATATACTTATAATCAATTTCAATTGATGTGAACTATTACTTAATTTAACAATAATGTAGATTGGTTTTGTCGAGTATATTGCAGATTCCATACACAACCAAAAATGGAGGAGTAAATGCCAAACAATCAGAATCCTTATTGGCTATGTATATATAGTACCATTACTTTTCCTTCTGAGTTAGAAAAATAACATTGTGCGAGCATTAGATTCATTACCTATGCTAGGATCAAATCACAATTTACTAATTATTTTTTCATGCTTAAACTAATTTATAACCATTCTCTTGTATTTAGTGATATTATTGCTATGGAGGAAGAAACTCAGGATGATGCTAAATCAACAAAAACCGCAGACGAAAATAAGAAGTAAGTATTCTTTCTCTAATAGATATAAAATAATTGTTTTGCCATTATTATTTATTATTTACTATTTTCCTTCTAGTAGACAACTATTATAGTGTACTGCTAGAAATGTTTTCTTAATTCAAAGCAATATACGTTTAATTAGTTTTTATTAAAGATATGTTACCTAGTTTTCAAAAGAATTAAATAAGCGGTTTTTAAAATTAATAAATATATGTCATTTGAAATAACTGATTTTTCATTTTCTGATAGTTTTCCATTTGTAATCATTTTAAAATCATATAAGCATGTAGTCATAAGATTATTCTGCTTAACAAAATCTTACATGACGACATATTTCCTACTCCAGACACCTGTGTGCCATCTTAGAGAATTTAGAAAAGACGCATTAAAAATACTAACTGTAGTACAAGACTATGAGCACAGTGTATATGAAATGACCCCAAATATATGGTACTATATTTTAAAAACAAAACTGACCGTTTACAATTATACTAATTAAAAGTTCTCTATTTCTATACCAGGCAAAATCATAGTGAAATTGAAAAACGCCGAAGAGATAAAATGAACACATATATCTCGGAACTGTCAACAATGATTCCTATGTGCAGCGCTATGTCTCGTAAATTAGTAAATTAACCGTACTAAGAATGGCTGTGCAACATCTTAAAACAATACGTGGAACTGCTCGTTCATACACAGAAGGGGTCTACAAAGCACCTTATCTTAGCGAAGAGGACTTAAAACGAGTTATTCTTCAAGTGATTTTTGAAAATCTGATTATCGATACCACTTTCACAATTTTCGATTTCAGGTAGCTGATGGATTTTTATTTGTAGTTGGTTGCGATAGAGGTCGGATTCTTTACGTTTCAGAATCTGTTTCAAAAGTCTTGCAATACACTCAGGTGAACTATACTTTTTTTTTACATTTTACTATATCGCATGGGAGTGTTTTCAAACAAAGTTTTAAATTTTATATAGATGCTCATTAGATTTTTATGCTGGATAGCTCTAACCCCTTTTTTATTTTTTGTTCAACATTAAATAGCAAATAATTTTGACGGTTGACAAAATATTTTTTAGATGTAACGATTTTTTCAAAAGTATAAACTTGTACTAAATACGCACAAATTAAAAAAAAACAGCCAATTGTCAACTACTGCTAGAAATGTAAGAAAATTTGTAGAAAATGTCATGTGATTATGTCGATGGTTTCTAGAACGCTCAGCACAATTCAAAATAATTCTCTGAGGTGTTCCTTATAATGTCTAGTTTCACTATGTATTCAAGTCAAACGTCTCATTTCAATAGCAAATCAGCAATCGAAGACCGAAGTTCGCATGCAATATCCTGTGTGTATTGTTATGGAACATATGATGAAATTCATTAATAATAGATGTAATTATAATTTTATGTACACACTTGTTTGTAAATCTAATATATTTTGCGTGTTAAGTAATTTGCATCGTAGCCGTGGTAATTAGGTGTATACGTTTATCGTACGGTAACTGATGATTTTAATGTAGTTTCCCTACTAATTTTGGGCTAAAGACTTAAAACACTAGTTCACATTAAATAAATAACTGGGAGTTCATGGAGACGAGGTGGTAGTTGATAAAAATTTTCTTAAAAGATCGCTTCACTTTTTCGTCAAGTCAAATTGATTAAATTATGTTCTGTAATTAGAAGAAATTTGCTGTATTAACATGCGTACCTATAATAATATACTTTGATGCTTTGAAGGAGATTCTCCCCTAGATTTCCTGATACTGGCGTTGTACTTTTGATGTTGATCCTTTTCTGTGACATGTTCGGTTTGTCACTGCGAGGAAACTTCATTCTGAATTACTTTGGGGTGTATGCAAGCTGATGTTGGAGGTATTTTGTATAGTTCATGTTTAAATTTCTTTGTAAATAAGTATTTCCTAAACTTTGAGGTTATTCGTTACATTTGTAAATGACAGTTTAAATTAAAATTTAAGAATTCAAAATATCCTTGGATAGTAGTTGATGTTTGTTTTAAATATTGAAAATAAGTGTATGTACTCACCTTAAGCAAGAGTCATGCTCCTTAAATATTTTTGGTATATTTCATAATATCAATATATTATTGAACAATAAACTATGTTATTTATATTTACACTGTCTTTATTAATATAAAAGCATTCAATACATTAAATGATTAAAATTAGACTATAAATTTAATAATTAATGAAGTAAAAGTCTAATAATATATAAGTTATGGATTTAGAAGGCACATAACGTACAGCCACCACGGCAACTTACCTACTACTGGTAAAAAAATATAGATACTGCTCATTGGTCAAAAAGAGGAGAGATTACTAATGGTAAATTGGTAGATTTCAAGTCTGCAGTGGTGAAATCTAAGCATATGTGTAAACTCTTAGTCATCTAACGAGGGGGGATTGTATCTTTGAATATTATCAAACATAGAAGGGTAGGTATCTGTAAAAAAAAGGTAGATTAAAGAATAAAAGTTTATATTTGTTATCAAGAAAAGATATTAGCCGGTCAATTCTTTATAAAATCACAATAGTATACGCCCTCACCTTTGTGGGTTGTGTAAGTTACCGGTAGCTTCATAACATTAGAATTTTATGTTTATCTCTAGAAATTATTTATTGGTAGACTTCCATCTCTTTTCCCACAAGAGTGTGGTTCCAA
The DNA here is from genome assembly GCA_004143645.1 of Protaetia brevitarsis. NCBI lineage: Eukaryota > Metazoa > Arthropoda > Insecta > Coleoptera > Scarabaeidae > Protaetia > Protaetia brevitarsis. The sequence goes on from RXPK01000086.1 coordinate 2,852,513, forward strand.
GTATGTACGATATAGACCTTCGTGATCACGCTACAGAAGGAAGGATATTTTTTACGCGGGCAAAAACGACAGCAGAATGTAGTATTTATTTGTACTATCTTTATTACTCCAAGTCTTCTTAAGTACGATCACAAAGAAAGGATTTTATCCTATGCTATAAGAAGTAATAATCTATCAGCTGTTTGTAATTACATAATTAAGATTTTTATCGAAAATTTTACTTCACTTTTTAGTAGTAGGGTTGCTTACACTTGTATACCTCACATTCGTAGCGGTGGGTTCATTGACATATAAATATTGCTGGTTCTCTTTGATTTTTTGTTTAGAGTGGTTAGAATCTTACTGGGTCGTATGGGAGTTCCGCACGACTCCATTTTGAGCCCTGCACTCTTTTTATTATAACTTGCAAATTTTGGTCTGTTTTCAACATATTACTTATGCTGATGATTTTCCATTAATAATTTAATAGTAACATGGATAATGCTGAGTAGGTTTGTAGAGACGCAATAATTGACACCGCTAATTTTTTTAATTGTCACGATTCTAAAAGACAAATACTGCTAAAACGAGTATTCTGTAATATCATAATTGGCAAAATGATGTTAAATCTATGTCATTGTCTGTTGGCGCTGATGTTCTGAATGATAATGATGACTGTAAGTTTTTGAGTACCTACCTATTCATTTTGATAACAATTTAAATTGAAAACTTCACTGTAACAAATTAATCTCGAAACTTTGCTCCGTAATTTATTTGATTATGAGCTTACAACATAATTTTGAAAAATATCAATTACTTGCTGTTTACTATGCGCATGTTGAGCCGCATCTGCGCTATGGCATTCACTTATGGGGCAACTCTACACTTGCTAGAAACGTTTTTATTTCTCACAAACGAATACTTAGAAGAATGGCTGGAGTTAGTGATGCACACTCTTGCAGTTCATTGTTTAGAGAATACTAAATTCTACCTCTTACCTGTTTATATATTCTTGAATTATGCGTCTATATTCACAAACACAAAAACAAATATACATAATATTAACACCAGAAATAGAAACAAATTTATATATAAATAAATTTGCAACTTTCGAGGTATATTAACATTTTCAAATATGAACTTAGGAGGCTACTGCTCGAGCAGTGCTTCTACACCACGGACGAATTTTTCGTAGTATACACATAAATAAATAACAACATAAATGTTTGAGAGGAATACATAGGAACACTATCCCGTTCAATAAGGCTAAATACAAAAATACACATTTATTTTCCACGTCCAATTTTGAAATTAAAAAAAAAACCTGTCTAGAATAAAGCTCACGAACAATTGATTTAATTTAGTAATACAATTAACAGATTATCGGCAATTATAATTTCCACTTTTTTACACAAGTTGGTAATCTTGTGAGTAAGTGATAACTTTTAGATAACTACTGGTTCTTAGAAAAACTTTATATAAAGCTTTATTATCGGGGGAGGAAGGAGACGGAGGAATAACGAATCAATTCAATAAAAAGAGCACTGAGAAAACTTAAGTTTTAGCCAAATTATCCATAAAGGAGAATAAAAGCAAACAATATTGATGTTGCTATTTAAGTTATTTCTTTATTACTATATAATAACCCGTTTAGATAAATAATTGAAGCGAATTACTAAATAAACCCGTAGTAGAGCTACGTTAGATAGATCTTTCACGTAATACTTGGTTTAATTATTCCATTATTTATTTTACAGGCAGATCTTTTAGGACAAAGCATGTTTGACATTCTACATCCAAAGGACGTTGCCAAAGTGAAAGAACAGTTGGCCTCTCCGGACCCGAATCCTCGTGAGCGTTTAATTGATGCCAAAAGTAATAAATCCAAATAATTATTTAATATGAAATGATAAAGTGGCGGCTGGTGCATTAGTTTTACGAGGGCTCTTGCAATGATTGAATTTCTTCGTAAGAGTTAGTAATATTTTTGTACTTCGGGCGATAGCATACGGATCTAGATCATTGTAACAGCCCTTCCAGTGACGTATGCACCGTGCCATCGTTGAAATGATTAGAAGCTTCAAGGAAAAATGCCTAAATACAAAGAACCGATAAAATATGCCACCAGACAAGGCTCATAGTCTATTGCAGAGAATAATGAAAGGGGAATAACACCACGAATGGGCTCTGGTTTCTGCCTACCAGAGCGCTCTCACATATCAAGCTTTACGTACAATCACCCTTTCGATGAAAAAAGCTCAGCTTGTGTGCCTCCTATGAATGTATATATTGCAAGGGTGATATTACACTGCGACCTAAAAGATCTATTGTGTCCCTGTTCTTGCTGTTTTACAGCTGGCCTTTCCAATCCTATTCCTTTCAGAAAGTGTAGGATATCAGAAGGCTCCACGTTAGGTGAGTCTCCCTCTTCGATTTCACGTGCTCCCTTCAGTTGGACAGTGTTACACAATTTGAGAGGGGATGGATGCCATCCTGTTCCCCAATCTGCTCCAGTCGTTTTGCTCCTCCCTTTGCTTCTTCCTTGTGAGGTACTCTCACTTTGGAAGTGGAAGGCTTCTTATGGGGGTCCTGCTCCAATTCCTGTTTATTAGCGGTGTCGTCCCGCTGATAAACGTCCTTCCTCCATTGTTGGTCGCACGAGTAGCTAGGGAAGAAAAGGTCCACCTCCACAGAGCCTCGCATGCAGAGGTAAGGCTAAATACAATGGGGTGCGCCAGGTGCCCCAAGGTTGGACTAGTACACTGGTCTTCTATCCAGCCACGCATCCCATCAGCCTAGTCCGCCATCTTAGGATTTAGGTTTTTGTTGAGGTTGTCCCCTCTCGGTCCGTGCAGTTAAGCCAAGACCCCATCCTTTTCGGGACCTGGTTTAACAGTTGAGCTTTCGGTAGCCGAAAGCAACAACTGGCATCGTTGTAGAACCCTGTGCAAGCCCTTAGCCACGACATGATAGGTCGCACTTATAGCCGCCACTAACCATCTCGTCTTGAGCGAACCCTGACAAGATGGACTTTTCCCTATCCACCATCCCGGGGACACGCCTGGTAGGTACTCCCACAACCCCCAGGGTGTGTCCTCTAGGAGACACATGCCAAACTCTCAGCCACAAGCGAAAGTAGCATAAAGCTGTCACTGCAGTCATTGGTCTAGCTCGGATAGTTCATGGACTATCAGCCCTGCTAGAGGGCTCGTATAAACAACTACCAGACTGTTTATGATCGTAATTCCAAGAATGGCTTACCATGACGTAATGAAACATCAAAGAGAAATGCCTAAATAATAAACCGATAGAATATGCCATCAGACGCGGCTCATGGTCTATTGTAGGAATCACTATACTAGCGCAAGAACAATGAAAGGGGAATAACACTAGGAACGGACTCGAGTTTCTGCCTACCAGGAGTCATCAGCGCTCTTCCGCGCAGTCCGTTTCTAGTGTTATTCCCTTTTCATTGCTCTTGCGGTAGTATGGTGATGCCTACAATAGACCATAAGCCTCGTCTGGTGGCATACTCTATCGGTTGATTATAAACTATCTAACTTTCAAAAATGTATTTTTTAATGAGATATCTTGGCAAAAATTAGAACACTAGAAACTCCAAAAGAAAATAAAAAAATAAATATGTAGATATAAAGAAAACTCAAAGGATGATTTAAGGGTATATTAGATACCAGTTCCCTACTTTTATTACATTCTAGCCATGTTACCACTTAAGCCTGAAGTTCTCCAAAATGATACCAAATTTTGCACTGGCGCAAGACGATCCTTTTTCTGTAGAATGAAATGTAAAATTTCAACCCAAGTGAAGGAAGAAGCAGATACCACAACTGGTTGTTATAGGAGGAGGAAACAAAGCTCAGGTATATTGTGTGCAATGTCAAAGAATTTAATTTGTTTAATGACGGATATTGAAAGTTTAAAAAATACCTATCCACTAACGGATGAATGTTAAAGAATAGCAGAATAAAAGCTGTTTCAGAAAGTTTTTTTTTTTATTTTGAGGCTATAGACTAAACGTTTAATTCCGAACATTTGTATTTTTAGTTTTTCTTTTTGGCTTTAATTGGTAGATGCATAAAATATTGGTACACTAACGAAATTGCATTCAACACTTTTTGTAGTTGAATGACGCTAATCTGTTAAATAAGGGTTTAATAAGATAATGACACATATCTACATTTCACTAGTTTGTTATATTTTTAGAGAAGAAGTACAGCGTCATACATTGCACAGGTTACCTGAAAAGTTGGCCTCCAGCGAAAATTGGATTGGAGGAAGAAGGAGATGGCGACTCAGATTCATGCAATTTACCTTGTTTGGTCGCAATGGGACGCACTTTACCTCATATATCAACGATAGCGACAACAGCGCAAAACTATTCTATTGCGAAAACTATTGATTTCACATCCAGACATTCTTTGGATGGAAAATTTCTGTTTGTTGATCAAAGGTGAGAAAATGTTTAATCTTTCATTTAAAGAATGTTATGACCTATTAGCTTTGCTGTTTTCAAATACCATCAATATCAATAAAATGTTATTGAATGCACTTTTTAGAGCTACATTAGCATTGGGATTTCTACCTCAAGAATTAGTGGGCACAAGTATGTACGAATATTTTAACCGAGATGACATATCTATGTTAGCTGATAGTCACAAGTCCGCCCTGACATCAATGGAGAAAGTTACAACAGATGTATATCGCTTTAAAACAAAAAATGGCGATTATGTTCGTCTGCAGAGCGAATGGAAAGCTTTTAAAAATCCATGGACCAATGAAATTGAGTATATGTCAGCGAAAAATAATTTGTTACTGTAAGGTTTTGGTTTAAGGAAGTAACGCGTAACACATTCGATGTTATGTTTTTAGAGCCGATTTTAATACAGTGGAAAGTACTGCTACTTGCTCGGAGAGTTTTCATGAGAGTTTTGAATTTTTCACTCAAGGTAAAGTCTTATTTTTCAATACTTATTGATTTGCAACGTCAAATTTGGTTCTTAACGTTTTGATCACAGACAAAAATTATTAAGACGACCGAAACCTATTCTTCTTTTATTTAAGCACAAAAAATGGAGATATAAGTATTCAGTGTCTGAAAACTTAACGTAGGCTTCGTTTGAAATACATTTAACCGTCAGAAACCATTTAGAAGAAAGTGAAAAACTGCAACGAGTCAAAATGAAACTTAGTAAAAGTAAAGTAAAAGATGGAACCATGAATTCCTTTCTTCTCATTTTGGTGTGCATATATTGCAGTTGACATACGAGTACGACGCTTTTGCAGAAGATACAGAGCCTTAGATCAAATATATATTGAATCCATAATTCCTTCTACCTAATTTAAGGTGTGGGAATATTTCTTCTCTCTTCATCTATGGACGAACCTTTTCCACTCTCTCCTATTTTCTGCTATCGTCTTTGCTTCTACCCAATCTTTGTTTCTTTTCTGTAATATTCTTGCCATTACATGTCTTCAAGTTTGTCTAAGGTTTCCTTATTTTTCTGGTTTCCTTTTTCTGTATTTTTGCCTAACATATCCTTTTAACTGGTTTCGATCTTTCCATCCTCAAGATTTCTTTTTTATTCTTCTATTCTAATTGTTTTTCTTCTATAAATTCTAAAGTTGATCGTATATTTAAGTGTTTTCTTATATCTATATTTCTGATTTTGTCCCTCTTCGTAACTCCTCGAACTCTTCTCAAGAACTTTAATTCAACTGCTTGTATCTTACTTTTTTTGTTTTTCATTCAGTATCCACGATTCGCAACCATAAGTTAGCACTGGTCTAAAAATTGATTTAAATATTTTAATCTTGGTTTTCTGGGATATTTCTTTTTTATTTATAAACTTATTTGGCATGGTGTAGTATAGGTTCATTGTTTTCTCAACCCTTTCGTTTATTTCTGCTTCTTGTGTTGCATTTTCATCTGTATAATATTTCCATCAATCTCTATTTTAACTTCCATGTGTTCGTTTCCTATGGCCATCACTTTTGTTTTATTTATGTTTAATTTCATACTATTTTGCTCGAGTTCTTTATACCATATGTCAATGTTGTGCTGCAAATCTGTCTTGTTTTCAGCAAGTATAACGATATCGTCTGCAAACGCCCCTCTGAGGTTTGTACTTTTTGTAAGTTAAAATGTCCTACACAAAATTTCTTACTTTTTTAATAATATCATTCATAAATAATATCATCCACAAAAATTATGAACAACATTGGGCTCAGACTTCCTTCTTGTCGTAGTCCTGTTTGTGTTGTGAATGTCTGGGATATTTTGTTATTTGTTATTACTGCGTTGACATTGTTCTCATATACACTTTTGTGATCATTCGTATAGTTTTCTCGTTAACAAAAGAGAAGTAGATATTTTATATTTATCGCAATGATAACGAATATAAATATTTACAATTATATGTAAAATAATACCTACGTGATACCGTTTTACCAGATTTTGATAGAAAGTAGAGTGAAGATGTATCATTTATACATGCATACTTATTGTTTATATCAACAAATGATTGGAACGAAAATTGGCTTGTTATTTTACTAATGGTGAATTAACACTCATTGTGCTAAACTATTCACGAACTTTCAGATTTTCCTCCTGTACTTTTTTTGAACTTTTTTATAACTGCAAATAATTCTTGTTGTGTCGGTACTTGTTCAATTCTAATCACTGTGTCTTCAGTTCTTTGTGCTCGTTGGAGTTCTTTAATAATTTATTAAGTATTTATTAAGTATCTTGCCTATATATCCAATTTCTCTTTTATATCTTCTACTATAGTCCGACCAAGCAATATTTTAAGTATCCTAAAGAATATTTTAAGCCTTGAAAATCTAAGGAGAATACAATACAATCCGAGTACATGGGTTAGAGCCTAGATAAGGAACTCTTTGTATTAATATAAGCAAAAGATGTTTACCACATAATGGTATATTCCAGAATGATAGATAATAGTGTGAGAAATGCACGCTAGGTACTGTTAACAATATAATAAGGCGCTAAATAGAATTTAGATTTAAGTCTAAATATTGACGTGAAACAGTACAGTTTTTAAAGCCTTTTTAAAAACTCCTCGCTCGATCTGAGGCAGTTAACTAACGCATTTTAGATGATCACATCTTCATCCAGTTTTTGGGCTTATTCAAAGAATAAAACACGTAAAGAGATATTAAACTATCTAGAAAATATTATGATAACATTGTTTTTACTATGCATTTTCGCATATCAAGAGAGAAAACACATGGATTAATAAATTTATTTAAAACTACAAATAATCAGAAATAATAACGATTAGCTGACATACGCTGAACTAAAAGTGCTGCCGTTGCACTACCTTTGGAGCTAGAGCAGGTAGTGCAGCGAACTGTTGCACTGAGTACCGATGTACTGCTAAAAAGAATTTAGTATTTGACGTCAATCTGACGTCACTTGTCCTGCTTGATAGCTGTGTACAGTCTCGTTCTAAGTTGGGATGGCTTTTAGCGTGCGAATTTGATTTATTCTTGCTGTTTCCTGTTTTGATTATCTAGTATTGTTTAATAATTTAAAGGCAAAGAATCCTCAATTTAGTATAATCAGTATTTTCAACGATTATTTGATAGAATATTACATATTGAGGAAAGCAAAGTTCTGTAAAAGAGGATGCTTGAACCATTTTGGCGATCATTATTGACTCCTGTGAGGAACAAGAAGTGAAAAGCACTAACTAAGGGTAGCTATCGTAAATATTGTACCCACTTTAACGAAATATAGTTATCTAAGACATTAAGTAATTGTGCTTGAAGCAAATGAGTTGTACACTTAGTTGGCTCTAAATCGTTTCTCTTTGTTTATACCAACGAATCATAATTGAAGTATTTTATAGTTTTTTTTTTACAATTACCTTATTTATCTTCAAATACATGCTGATTTAAATTATATCAGAGTATATCAAAACATGTTAAAAAGTATGACTGAAATGACTGAAACAAGAAGAAAATTGATGGTAACCAGAAAGTACTGACAGGTCTTAAAAAGATTGGAGCATACTGTTAGATGGATTATTGAAAATGAGCTAGAAACTGTGCTCTTCGTTTTATCTTTACAAGCCAAAAAAAAGTGAGAGAAGAAAACGAGGTTTTTAGTTTTTTTTTATTTCATTCGATGTTTTGTTACAGGTCCATTTTTTCTTTTACACTTAAAAACCAATTTGTTTAGGATAACAAAATAATTTCAAACAATGTTATCATGAAAAATTAATTAATACAACAAAATAATTGGTTATTAAGAAAAAGTTTTTTTCTTGAAAGTAGTGTCCCATTTCCTGTTCATTAAATAATCTATTTGGAAATTAATAAATTATTTTAATTAAGTAATATTAAATACATTGCTACCTAACACTTTTAAAACCGTAAAAGAAATGTGGAGGCCTAAAACTTTTCTAAAAGTTATAAGTTAGTAAAACAATATTTATTCCATTTTTCGAAAAGAATGTATTTCTGAAACAATATTAAATATGACTGACAAATTAATATTTTTACTTTTGTAACGTTTAAAAAAGTAAAACAACATAAAACTTAAGTAAAAACAACAAAAGTAAAAATAATTCTAATTAAATGGAACTTATATTCGGTGTACCCCTATACAAAGTAATACTTTTCAGGCAACAGTGTAGAAATGCAGCGTTTAATCCAACATCATATCGAAGCTAGCAAGATTGGTCGTCAAATTGCAGAACAAGCAACTGACACAACCAGGCAAGAAGATGAAACGCCGGCTCCGGAAAGTATAAGTGGCACTGAATCAATTGTGCAAGTTGAAACAAATGATGCAAGTTTAAATTTTAGAAGTTTAAAATTAACCGTCTATAATAATTATCATTTTAGCCACACCTGTACACGAGCCTCTCAATTGAGCAACAATCGGTTAATCCAGCCATGTGTGAGTTTTCTCAAACAACAGACGGATTTTCTCAATACACAATCCCTGTACAAAGCAACATGTCACTCGCTAACATGACTAGCGATTCAGGTTTATACACTCTATGGATGTTGTGACCGCCATAATTGTTGATATTCCTTCATAGGTGGTAGCGCTGGAGAAAGCATGATTGAAATGATGGGCGGTAGCGTACGCGAATCCTCCAATACTGCTGCGTCAAGTGATGGAAACGATGAAGCGGCAATGGCAGTTATCATGAGTCTTTTAGAAGCGGATGCTGGTCTAGGAGGACCTGTAGATTTTTCAGGTCTTCCATGGCCTTTGCCTTGAATTGAATTTATAAATCAATGTTTTCAAGACAGATTTTATTTTGAGTGCGTGATAAATTATGTGAGGATGTAACACAACTACGCGAAGCTGGAGGCGAAGAAAAGTAAAAGAGATTGTTTCAGAATATGTAAGACTTTTACTAAAATTCCGCACATTTTCTAAATACAGGTTATAATAAATAAGTGCAATTATTTACATCTGCTGTTTTTGCATGGTGAGTAGCCGTTACAATTTTGTATTTGGAATAGAGAAACGACATGGAAAATTACTATAAGGTATAAAATTCATTTTTTTTTTGTCATTCTCGGTAGCCCTTCATTAACTCAGAAATGGTTTTATTTGTTCAAATATTTTAAATGTCTTTCATATTTAAAGAGTACTACAAATGTATAGTACACAAAATTCCTTTAATATTTTTTTATATAATCCATTTTTGACTCTGTGTGACTGAATAATTAGGTAGATAATTGAAAAGAAGATCGATTTTCTTACACAACTCTTATAACCCTCATAAGTGCGGCGATTGGTTTCATCCGAGTTACACCCTCAGGCCGGAATTACTAATTAGTTAAGAATAGTTAATTAATTAAAGCAGAAAATATATTAGTCAGGAACAAATCTTTATCTTTTAACAAGAAAGACATTAAATTGTTGAATAAAGGTTTGAAATATAATTTTAAATTTAAAAAACCCCCAAATGAAGAAATTATATCTGGCATAGAGACAGCGATTAGTACTTTTGATGATCATACAAGAGACTTTATTAGAACTGCTTGTAAAACTCAAATTTTAGAAAATAAACAACGTCATCCTTTAGATATCACACGTAAAGAAATTAACATTGCTAAAAGGCTTAAAACACAAACTGCTTTTATTTAAAATCTGACAAAGGTAATACTGTGGTCATTTTAGATAAAAGAGATTATTTTGATCGTGTCAGTACCCTTTTGGTTCTTACGTAAGGCTAACTAAAAATCCGTTATCAAAAATGGTCACAGAAACCAAGAAGACCTTATTAGAATGTAAGAATATTGTTAATGATAATTTAAGATATAGACTAACTGTATCAAATCCAGTGTTATCTAGAATGTATTAGTTACCTAAGATACATAAACCAGGGAAGACCATGAGACCCATTGTCTCAATATCAATAGTCCAACTTACTTATTGTCCAAATGTCTATCTGACAAATTCATTCGTGTTTATTGAAAAGATTGAAACCATTGAACTTACTGACAAGGACGTTTTAGTTCCGTTTGATGTGAGCTCACTGTTTCCCAGCGTCCCCGTTGATATCACTTTGACTTACTTGGAAGATTTCTTGAAAGGTAATGAAGTTGATAGTTTTATTTCTTTGGCGAAGCTCTGCTTGAAACATTTTTTTTTCGAATCAATGGCACCTTTTACCAACAAATTGAAGGAACAGCAATGGATAACAGCTTATCTCCCTTCATAGCTAACCTCTCTATGGGAACATTTGAAACCAATTTTCAGAATACTTTGGCATATTTTCCACGGGTTTGGGTTAGATACGTTGACGACATTTTTTGTGTTTTTGATACTAGTAAGTGCTCAATCAGGGATTTTCTTGAACAACTAAATTTAAAATTTCCTTCCATTAAGTTTACCCATGAAAAACTCACTAAAGTTATAAAATATTTTGTTACGTAGATATTCTTTTAGTGCATCTTTAAATTTTTTGGGTGGCAAGTTTTTTACTTCTACTGGTAAGTGGTTATATATCTTTAAACATTGAAATAAACAAGACTTTTGTATTCTGCTCAATTCGGTTTTAGGTGGCAAGAGATATGATTTGGCTGTACCCCTAGTGTTATGACCATGCACCAACTCGTATTTAGCGAAAAGCTCGGCGTAGTTGGTATGTGTAAAAACCGCACTTTCTAGTATATAGATCGATGGTAAGGTTAAGATATTATAGTCGCTAAAGACACTTCTACACGAGTCTCTTGGCTTTAGACCAAATACAGTCCGTAGACAAGCCTTCTGCGCCACAAAAACACTAGCCACGTCCACCGCTTGTCCCCAAAACACAACACCGTACCTTAGCCTTGAGTGCACACTAGCATAGTACAACTGGAGACCCGCATCACAACCCAGATTGGTAGATATCACTTTCAGTGCATAACACAAGCCACTCAGCTTCAAAACCATGAGGCCGACATGGGATCGCCAAGACAGGCCGCCGTCCACGCGCAGTCCCAGAAAGGTGGTTTCTTCCGTACAGGTAAGTTCTTCACCTAGATGTTGGATATTCATATTAAGATCAATGTTACGGTTAAATATCATGAGCTGCGTGTTAGAGATATTTAGTTTAAAGTTGTTTTGTTGAAACCATCCATTCAGGTTTGTTAAAGATGTTTCGATGACTCGTGTCGCCTCCACTGAAGAACCGGCCCTAACAACAGCTGCCGAATCGTCCGCGAAAAGCACCATCAAACTCTCAATGACCTCCAGCAAATCACTGATGTGTAATAAGAACAAAAGTGGGCCCAAAATTGATCCTTGGATAACTCCAAATTTCACGCTGCACCATTGAGATCTCATCTCCGAGCCGGACTCAGCGTAAGCCTGTATACATTGCCTCCTATCAGTTATAAAGGATTCGATCCAACGCAAAGCAACCCCCCCGAAATCCCATTCTTTCGATCTTTGCCAGCAAGATGTTATGGTCGACGCTATCAAATGCCCGCGAAAGGTCCATGAAAATTCCAGCAGTTACCCCACCATTGTTCAAACTATGTATTATTTCCTCCAGAAATTGAAAAACGGCGGGTGTTGTAGATCTTCCCTTTATGTAACCATTCTGAATTTTTGTTACAATATTTTGTTGCTCTATAAACTTTATCATTCTGTTTTGTACTATTTTTTCTATAACTTTTGAGATTACAGATGTTAGCGCTATTGGTCTGTAATTAGTTATATCGGTTACATCTCCTTTTTTATGGATCGGTTTTACAATGGCGTACCGCACAGCTTCGGGAAATCTGCCCTGCTGGAAAGATAGGTTTATAATGCGGGCCAACGGCCTCCTCAGGCTTCCAGAGCACTTCTTGAGAAGTGACGATGGTATCTCATCAGATCCCAAGCTGCGAAGTTATTTAGGTGCGATATTTCGCTCTTTTTGTTTCTTGTATTTCTGTTCTCAGTATTTTACAATACTGTTTATAAGCCTCATTACTAATTCTACCACTCAGCACCCCTTCGTACAACTGCCTCTTGGTAGCTGACATCCTCCTTATTTCATCAGTAATCCATGTTTTTGCATTATCTTTGGATGAGCTCACAATTTCTTTTTTTACTGTTTTGTCAATAATAGCTGTTAATATATCACTAAAAAAGTTGTAACATAAATCTACATCTTGAGTATATATTATTGGAGTCCGAGTAATTGATTTATTAAACCTAGACGTGTTGGAGTATATACTCCTCTTTCTATCTTACGAGTGTGCTGAGCTGAGTATCTAAAGAAAGACTTAATTTCTGTGCTAAGTGGTCAGATAAAGCCGAGACTATTACTTCTTTGTGAATATATTGTCAATAATGGTACTTGTTGTAGATGTTATTCTTGTCGTTTGTAGAATGGTTTGCTTTAGATTAAACATTTTCAATAAATTTAAGAATCTTTTAGTATTTCTGTTGTTTATGTTAAGATCAATGTTAAAGTCACCACTTAGTATCAAAGTACATGTCCCCCGGAAAGCTTCAAACAATATATCATTCAGGATCTCAAAAAATGTTTCAATATCTCCCAACGGTGGTCTATAGATATTAATAAGAATTATTTTGTTTTTTTTTTTTTTAATAGCTGAACATTCTAGGACTAATTCTTGACTTTTCTTTTACAGGTGTTCAAGTTCAATATATTCCACATCATTTTTTATGAGGATGCACGAGCCACCATGAAAATTATCAGTCCTGCAAAAACAGGAAGCGACCGCAAAGCCCTCCATGTGTAAATGCTCATTTTGTCTGAGCCAATGTTCGGATAAACATATCGCGTTTATTTTTGTAGGCAAATTTTTAATAAATATGTGTAAAGAATCCAACTTGTTTCTTATGCTCTGAATATTCTGGTGAATTATGGTGAATGTATTGCTTTCATTTAAGTATTTAGAGTTATCTGACTCCTTCGAAAATTTCTATATCTGTAAGGTCTTACTATAGTATTTACTGGCCATTGTTCTGCATTTAACAGATTGTCATATATTTGTTCACTCACGGCTATCTTAAATGCCGCTATGTCAGTGCTTTTTATTGTCAGCTTAAAACAGTCTAATATATTAATTCCGTTTTCATTGAAATATTTTTTTACATCTTCTTCTTTAGTTGTTTTAACAAGCTGTGAAACAAACATCCATTTTCTGTTTTCAGCAGCTTCAATAGTTGTATTACTTCTGTTTCCGCGTATAGTTTTTATTTTATTCGCTTCAACAGCAACTGTTTTCTCTTTGAAGGAAATTTTTGTATGCCGTCTAGACGTGTTATATTTTTATCAGTGTTTGGTTGTTTTTGCTTTTCAATGGATTTGTTTTGAAGACTCTTTGTGTTTGTATTTTGTTCTATAGAATCAGTGGAGACCTCTATCATTGTAGTTTTCGATCTCGTCTTCGGACCTCATGTAGTTTCCTGTTCAATAGTATGCGTTTCCTTGCTTTGTAAGTTTTTAATTATTTTCGTTTGATATTCAATTTTCTCTGATTGTTGTTTGAATATTTCAAATAGCTTTTCAAATTTATTTTCCATTTCTATCAATTTTGCATGCAGTAGATTCACCGATACCTCTTGAGTTTTTGTGCTAGCACACGCGTCGCATAACCACTTTATGTTTTTGATGTAAGTATCAAACATTTTAAGTTCTGTTGGTTTAAATTTACTGCATGTATAATGCACATAAGTGTTGCACATGCCACTGCACTTTATCTTTTTTTCATTGTCATTGTCGTTTGTAGATTTACACTGAACACACATATACGTTGTACTTGCCGCCATGTTGCTCTTGTCTCCTTTGCTAAATGAAACTTACTCAGATGTCCTTCTAGTTTACAATGGCCTAGAAGCATTCCTGTTAATATGCGAAAACTGTTCTTACTCAGGCCGATGCATTCTGTAAAGTTGATAGATAGATTTATTGGTGTCAATACACTGAAGTGTTTGCTCAAATCACCTAATACGAAAACATGATGTAAAACATTGAGTTTAAAAAGTAAATACAGTTCACAATAATAACGATAAGAATAAATACAAATATTGAAAAGAAGTACTGAATTATAAACAAATAATAGAGAGCAATTCAACATTATTATGCAGCACAAGGGGGAATTAATGATTTTGAAATTTATTAAAATAAACGTAACAACAAAACTATTAATAATAGTAATAATGGTGAAGATTATATACAAATTCATTTAAAATGAGAATTCTGAGAAAGTATATTTGTAAGGAGAAATTCCTTTACAGAATAAAATGTTTTAGATACTAAATGTATCCTTATGACATTCTTAAATAAGGTGTAAATATTTTTTTTTACTTCATTAGGTAATGCGTTCTAGAACTTGATTGTTTGATAGTTGTCCGTCTCTGTTTGTATTAAATCTAAAACAAGGTTCAATCAGATGCTGCTACCTTAACTAGTAGGGTAATCGTTAAGGTGTGAGTGTAGAGAGTAGATAAGCTGCAACAACTGATACGGAGTTAGTATTCCCAAAGCTTAAAAACAGTTTCTACAATTCGCTTTGTAATCAAGATAGATAATAGCCTAATGCACCTTCTTTAAAGTCAAATACCTTAGTCATATGACCTGAATGACTTTAAACTAAGACTGCATAACTCATCACCGAGTGAAATATACTGAAGTATATTTATTCTCAATCAATGGATATTTTATAACTCCATGATCTACAATCTCCCAATTGTACATTTATTATTTTGTGAAACGCCGAGAATACACAGCAACAGTACCATCTTCCAGAAACACTTGCATGATGCAGTACCTAGTTATCTACCTTGTTTGCTCAGAATTGAACTGGTTTCTTTTAATTCCATTTAATTAACAATATCTTATTTAATGAGATTAATGAAGTCTTTGTCCTTAAAAAATGTATCCTTTTTAACACAAACATGGTGCATGTGTAAATTTATTTCAAATTGTAACAGTAAAATTTCTTTTCTAAAGCAATATTCAATTTAATCATAACATAATCATACTTTAAAAAAAAATCAGCCTTATAGGTGTTGGAAAATATCATTTCATCAATGTTTTGCACCATATTTGAATATTACTGGTTCTTTTTTTGTTGCTTTTATTGTTTAGATTTTCGCCCGTTTCTATAAATTGACATTTTGAACAAAAGGAAAACACAATCTCACAAACAGCAAAACGCAAGCTCTATGAAAGCATATAACTTTCTACTACACATACTTTTATTTACACAAAGAAGTAGCGGAAAAAATTACAATAAATGCATACTTAAGTATTTATTCAGACGTTGCTTGATTCTTATCTTCAGACTGTCCTAAACCGGTTTGCAACAAATCAGAAATTTTCTGGACGTCCAAGTCATTATCACGTGCACTTATCTTCTTCAAAGCACTGTTAACTATGCAGAGATCACCACGCAGTTCGGAAACCAGCGCCGTAATTTTTTGAGCATTACTCAAAACATCAACACTTTGGGTGTAGGGATTGTAGCGTAGTCCAAAGGGTTTCTGTATTTGTTCTGCAAATTTTCTGAAATGTGAGCAACAAAGAATCATGTAATTTTTAGATGTATCGTAAGTGGAAATATTAGAATAAGGTTGACTGAGAGTACATCCAATGAAAGTTTTCAAATTTTATGAAAAATTCCGTACTGTTCTTAAATTTAAGAAGCGCCTTGGGTGCCCGCTCCCAGTAGAGATAATGAAAGGTTCCAACTTACAAAATAATTATAGCTGGCGTCAGTTGCAGTTAATATGAAGTGATAAATGCCGGCACAAACTTCTACTTTCTATGAGCTGAAAGTCATCTAAAGTTGCTAGAAAGATACTCCCATTATGGGGGATGCCAAGTGATGCAATGGTTTAGAGATATAACCTAGATAAAGTGTATCAAGTTATAATACCAGGCAAGAAGGAGTGGGGAAAACATTCCAGTAAGATTCGGACTCGAACATAATAACGGAGTAGGATTTTGGAGCTTCAGCAAGGACACGATGATGTTTCTAGATGAGGTGGCTAGAGTTCACCGCAGAGCAGGCTGACAGCCAGGCGATACTTGAAGCGATTAGTTCCGCAAGTGTTGCCTTTAAGCTGATTTAGAACTGCCTAAGCGCCCTAAAGGGGTAGACACCCAAAGGAAATTAACACTCGCCAGAGTTCCCAGCCGTAGGGCGTGAGGAGAAATAAAGCGGCGTACGATTTGGCCAAACGAGGCCCGAGATCATTCGTTAAGGCTTAAACCTTTCCTTCGCCATCACCAAAACGCAAATTAAAAAGTTAAATTCAGGAGTTTGTTTTTTTTAAAAACGCTTGGCGCGTCGATTTTGTTTTTTTTTAAAGATAAATTCATGCATACAGAGTGGCCCAAAAAATAAGTAACGATCACCAACTACTTTTTTGTCAAATGAAAACACCTATTATTTATATCCTTTTTGAATTCCGCATAAGATTCTAAGTGTATTTCGTGTACCACATCCTATACCTAAACTCAACAGTTATCGATAAATTCACGATTGAATCAATAAAATTTTTTTGCATTGAGCAAAACATTCCATTGTGTGTTTATTTTATTTTTTTAATTATGGTATTTCTGATAGCTGAGTTGCCACTTGTCACCGTATAGTAACACTACAAGTGCAGTTGGTAAAGTTTGAAAGAATTGCACGTTTAACTGAGAAGTAACGAATAGAAATTTTGAGGATGGTAGGATATGGACTCGAACACAAGCTCAAGCTTGCGAATTATTTAATCATAAGTACCCGGAGAGGCTTATTACACGATTGGTAGTTAGTTAGAAAAAAAAGTTAAAGACCTGGACCACGTAAAGGACAATCATAAAACAAATCATCTTCAAGTTCCACATGACACATAATCGAATATTTTGCTCGATTTACAAGAAAATCCGCAAAAAGCAACTCGACAAGTAGCTGTATGCCAGTCAGTCTGTAAATCTTTTATTCTAAGATCAGATTAGAATTTTGCGAAATAATGATGGATAGATGCAATGCCAACCCGCAATTTTTAAGTAAGATAGTTTATTCCGACGAAGTAACATTTTGTTTAAATGGTTCGATAAGCACGCAAAATTGCCGTTATTGGGCACTAGAAAACCCACACTGGAATGTAGAAAGTCGTACACAATTTCCTCAAAAAGTAAATGTATGGGTCGGAATTGTGGGTACCTCAATTGTGGGCCCCTTTTTTTTTAGGAAAGACTTAATTCCGAAAATTATTTAAATCTACCATAACATTTTATAATACCAAGTTTAACTGCACTTTACCCAAATATACCGGCAGATTCGATATAGTTGGTTGATCAGAAGGAGAGTTTATATCGAATTCCCCGGCTAGGCCTCCAGACCAAAACCCCACGAATTTTTTATCTGTGGGGTTATCTGAAATTCAAAGTATACCTTAATAAACCAGAAAATATTGAAGAACTGAAAAATAGAATTAGAGCAGAAATACAACAAATCCAGCCACAAAAATTAACTGAAGTGTTGCGAGAATTGAATATCGATTTGCCGATTATCAGGAAGTTAATGGTCAGCAATTGAAAATTTCCAAAAGACAAACAACAAACAAATGATACATGAAACAGACTTAGATTTTGCAAAGATTGCAAGCTTTTTACAGTATGAAATAATTAACGAACTAATATATTTCTGATAATAACTAAGAGGATTTTTTCCCAAGAAACATTTTCTTCACGAAAGATTCGAACCTACACATTCTCGTTTACCGGACGAACGCTCTACCATTTGAGCTAGCGAGGAATTTGTAGGTTCATACGACAAATCGACATATGTCGATACCAGATCTTGAAAGGCCGGCAGGACGGCGAATATGCAAAGATTGCAAGCTTGTTACAGTATGAAATAATTAACGAACTAATTTCTGCTAATAACTGTAATAATTAAGAGGATTTTTTCCAAGAAAAAATTCCTCACAATCCTTCAATCCCAAACAACTGAATTCGAAACTAAACTATGTTTGTATAAAAAGCTGTATCTGTATTATTAGTGGCATTAAACCAAACGGAATAGAATTACTTTGTGAAATCATTAGGGTTATTTTTGGGATGTTATATTTATAAAGTTTTCTGTCTGATACCTTACCTCATTTTTTCCTTTGCTTCTTCAAATGAGTCCGTATACCAATAAGCAAGTTGGAAAGCTGTAATTATGCATTTCCTGTTTGCATGTAATTTCAGGATCAAAGCGTTTAACTTTTTCTGGTGCACTAACCGCATGTTTTAATTCTGAAACAGAACTTAGTAGACCAGCACCATATATTTTTAGTTCTCCATTTTGTTTACAGAGCCCAAACTCCACAGTAAAGAAGTACAACTACAATATATGTAATTTAAGAGTTCATTTTACAAAATGTATACCAAGTAAATTTCGAGTACCGTAGCGAGCTTGTTAACATCTTCATCACATGCGCCGAGAGAAGCGAGTCCTAGTTCTTGGGAAAATTGGGCGAAACTCGGATTTGCCAATAATGGCATGTGACCAAGTAATTCATGACAACAGTCACTAAAATAAACTTTGTTTTTTTTTCACGAAACGTTTCCGTTAATATACTCACGGTTCCGGTGTGTAAAATGGATCAGAAGAATGTCTTATGTACTGAGTACAATGGAATACTCTAAAAGCCAAGCCAGACAAAAAATCCCTCGGTGTTAGGTAGCCCGCAACTGGTCGCAATTGAAAGCCTGTCTTGCGCTTTAGAAACACATTAATGTCTTGTAATTGCGGTATATTGTCCTCACGATAGCCACAATATTTTACCAGTTGCGGCCAATTTTCCAAATATTCTTGACAAGCATGTTTCATATACAATTTATGTAATTCGCGAAAAACCACGCTCCTGTAAATAATTCAAGTATTTCAAAGAAGTGGTCAGTGTACACCTACAGTTCAAACAACATGGTTGTGATGTCTGAGAAAGTTCGCCTGCGGCACCACAACTACACTCGATATACAGGGTTAGGCATGTATGGATCCATTATACAGTTGTTATTACAATATACAATATGCACAGATTGCAAGTTTTTTTACAGTATGAAAATAACAAATTAATATATTTCTGCTTTTTAACTTTTCCAAGAAAAATGTTTCTCCTCACGCAGGATTCGAACCTACATGAGGAGAAAAAAAGGTTTTCTTGGAAAAATTCTTCCTAGTTTTTAAGTTAAAAAGCAGAAATACATTAATTTGTTAAAATCAATTTCAGTTAAGAAGGTTTCCGAAATGATCACCATTGACTTCTTGACAATATGCAAGTTCATATTTGTTCATATTTCTTGAATGACATTTGCCAAAGTCTGTTCACGAATTAATTGCATTTACTCAATTATTTTCTGTCGAAACGTGTTCAGATTATGCGGTCCTCTAGCGTAAACTACACATTTTAAATGACCCCAAAGGAAAAAAAATCTAGAGGATGTAATCTGAAGACCCTGAAGGCCATTCAATGAATTCTCTACGACCAATCCGCCTATTCGGAAATGTTTCGTTTAACAAATTTCTGACATTAAAGGCATAGTGGGGAGGTACTTCGTCTTGTTGGAACCAAACATTTACAGGTAATTTCCATCTTCCTCAATATTAGGGATAACCTGATGAGGCAAAAGATCTAAATATATCTGTTCAGTTAGTGCACCACGAATGAAAAAGCCTCGTCAAAAAACAGCAAATTGGACCTATGTTTACATAGAATTTTGCGAAAAGTGAGGATTTGCAATGATGACTAATATTAAAATCCTCAGTTCTCGAAAAATTCTACTCTTGCGCTAATTGTGGTTTATATGCATGATAGTTTTCGCATTTTAATAATCTGGGTACTGATCCGCAACTTACATCATACTTCAGTGCGAGGGATGTAGTAGAAGTTTGAGGAAATTCCTCTACTGCTATAGCAATATCTTGAGCAATAACTTCATTAGTGGCGACTTTTGGTCGTCCGCTTTTGTGTACATTTCTAACATTTCCGATTAAGTTAAACCTTCTTTAAAGCTTTACCAACGACAGATCATGTTATTGGAAGCCGATCTTGAATTATTAAATAAATCGCCTTCATACGTTCTAATGCGGTCATCAAACCCAATCATCATTAGAATTTCGTTACGTTCTCTCACAGTTAGTTGAACCATTATTAATATTTGGACAATTACAAAATTAATTCAGTTTAAGTCAAGTACTGAATTTTAATTACATGGACAACTAAAACATAAACATGAATTTAAAAAGAAATTAATTATCTATCTTTATCGTTATTAGACAGTGGAGTGCGAAATGTTAACACTGTACTGATATACAGGTGTTTCATTTAAAATAAAAAAGTTAACATCATTTCCGGCTGAACCGGAAGTCTTCGGATATAAATATACTTATCGAATCGCGAATTTGCATTCAACTAAATTAAAGTCTTATTAAAATCAAAGTAGCCGTATAAAAGACACTCGAATTGATCCATACATTTGCCTAACCCTGTATATAATGCTTTCCCATAAGTTTCAACAAATTGACTACTTCAGTATTCTGTACTAACAAAAGTTTTGAAAAACCCAAACTAATAACGTAATTTAATACAAAACTACTGCAGTAAATTTTCAAAAATAGATAGGAACTATTACTGATTTCAATTTAATCATTAAACGATCCTAATTATGGACTATTATAATTTTATTTCAAGTAAGTTTACTAGCTTAAATTCCAGAGAAATCAATATAGAATGGAGTGCCTCTCAATTATCTTTTATTTTTGTGAAAAAAGGAGATATATCGAAAAATCACGTATAATATTTTTACTTACCAAGTTTTAATTTCCTCTGCAGTGTACTGAACTTTCGGTATCGGTTGGCCACTAGAATAAATCAAGAGGTGTATTTAATTCATGTCTTAAATCAATTTTACTTACTACTTATAATTGCTTGCTATCTTTGCAAATTGTTCTCTTCGTTGTCTGTAAACGGGATCTTTAAAGCCAGGATGATCAGCATCCAATTCAGTTCCGTACATTAACACGTTTTGTGCCAAATCTAAGTCAGAAATTTTCTTTGGGAACCAAGGCATTTCGTCGAAATCTACATTTTGGAAATTATAAAAACAAGTCATAAATTATAAATGAATTAGAGCGCCCCCTATTTTCTAAGGTTTAAATTTCTATTTCTTAACTCAAATTGAACGCCAAAATCAAATCGAAAGTAGGCTCTCTAAAGGTGCCCAGTAATTTTTTTTTAATACAGCTCTTTTGGAAAAAAAACATTTTCCACAAAATTTTTATAAAATTCGATGTTGTATTATCTATAAATATTTTTGATTATACAAAGTATCTATAAAGGGTCAACACATTCTATTTATTTAGTAAAACTAACATAACTTCATATAAACTACTATATGCCTATTCTCATATCATCAACATTTCTATTTATGGAAAATACATCTATAATAAGTTGCCGAGTGAACTGAAAGAAAAATCTAACTTTAAAACAAACTTGAACGACTATCTCACACACAGACCACACTACACCCAAAAGCAATAAAACTCTTAAAAAATGTTCCAACCCATTCACATGACTGGATATTTATACTGCGGTAGATACCTGAAATGGTGATGAAAGTCAATAAAAATATGTCTATATGTACGATAGATCTGCAGAAGGCTTTCGACAATTTTCCAAGAAATTAAATGCGGAAAATACTGGGAAGGACGAGAAAAGAAAATAATAAAAGTAATCAATGATCTCTGCAGCGATACCTAGAATGTAGTACGTTCGGAAGATACACTGACGGAAAGATTTAGGACAAGGACGAACCAGGAGAAATGCCAGAAGGAGCCCTGCGTTGTTCTAATGGATCATTTGGCAACCAAATCAAGAAATAAATGTAACACACTATTAAGGTACCTAAAGCTAAAATTAGAACTATATATGTATGCTGACAACTTAATTCTAATAGCAAACGCGAAAGAAGTATTCCAAACCAAAATCAATGTAAGGGCTGACTTGATGGGATAAACCATATTATTATCATGAAGAAAAGAGAAACAATCAGTATATTAAGGCAACAAGAAGATACAGAAATTACGTGAAACAGCGAAGGCGTAAAGAAAAAAAACAACATAAAATACTAGGGGCGTTAATTGTCAAAAATTGATATATAGATAAAGATTACAATAATATGATTACGAACATCTACAAAGTCTATTGGGCTCCATACAAAACATTTTTCAATAAAAAGGAAATCAGTAAGGAAACAACATATATGAAACAGTGTTTAAACCAATACGAATACACGGGTCAGAATCATGGACCATAAAGCAAATAATGTAAGCCTGTGATGTGAAAATACCAATAAAAACAAAAGAAGTAACAAAAAGGTTAAAATAAGAATCTGAACTTTAGACAAAGACTTAATGTGAAGGGACTGGTGCCACAGTGGAGACAACAGCTAAGACGGTACTGGCACATGGTAATATGAAAAAAGCACGACATGTGAAAATCGTTTGGCAGATGGGACTAGACGGAAGGAACGTGACAGGAAGGCCGAAACAGAAGTGTAATACAGGAATATCGAAAGTATTGGAATCGAACGACAAGGCTGGACCCAGGCAAAACAACTTTCAAGGAATAGAATGAAATAGACAGTGCTCATCACCTCGACACCGAAAATGGTGGAAGAAGTTGTCGTATAAGTAAGTAAGCATCATTGAAGATGTATGAGTTTGCATGAAGTTATATAATTTTTTTGCGTAGGTTTCAAAAACGGAATGATATATGGGTGTTCCTTTTAAAATAATAGAGTAAGTACATGTTCATTTACTTTCGGAACGTTAGCGGTGTGTAAAATCAATATTTTTAGGTTATGCATTATTGATTTTTATAAAGTTTTTGTAGAAAACATTTTTTTTTTGCAAAATGAAATATAAAGCTGTAATCAAATATCCAATTTTCCTTAGAGCACTTGTGCAGTTAAGAAATTAAGCAGTAGATAGTTCTCCAATAGATAGGCAACACAAAATACAGTTACAACGGCCCCTTTTCTATCACGATCGCCTAATTCTATGCGAGATTTGGAATTATTTTTATTTCCAAAACTAGTTTTTGCTACATCGGTTAGTTAGTAGTATACAGAATTATATAATATGGAATTATATCATTTTGACAGTATTCTCATTGTACTGTAAAGGAAAATAAACATTTTACCCTAATTAAAATAAATACATTTTCTAGTTCCATGAGCCATGATGTTAAATAATAAAAGCGTATAGCAGAAAAATACATAAATTTTATAATAATATTTCAATTAAATTCAATCAGAAAACTTTAGATAGAATTTATTTAATTCGGACAAAAGCCTAGTTCATAAATTTATGCCTAAATGCTTGTATATAAGATTACAAAGAATGAAATTTTCCTAATATAAGAAAACAGTAACTAGTGAATATAGCGTAGAAATTTTTATATGCATGTAATTCAAACAAATTGTTAAAGTAATACACAAATAAAGTACTTTCGGACAATAAATACATATTCAAAAGCGTTTTTTTTGTTTTACACAGATATCACAAACTTCAAGGATCGAGGCGCAGATGGTCGAGATCAACATTTCGTGTCTTGGTATAATGAGAAGATTGATTATTTTACTTCTTATTAGTTATGAAATTTTTCGAATAATAATACTATACTAAAACGTTAAATGAATACTTGAAATATTTTAGGTTCCAAAATCTTTTTCCTAAATCGATTTCTTATTTAAATTGTACTGTGAAAGGATTGTTTTCCATATTTATGCTCTTATTTGTCAATTTAATTTAGATAGAAAAGTTTTATTTATTCTAGAATGTATGTAAATTTTCTAGTACTTGATACAATTTGTTTATTATGATTGAAGCTACACAGTAATAAAATGTATTAATTATTAATAATAATAGTTAGTTTAGTATGGGCCTCTGATTTTCTGGAAAAACAAGCATGAAACTAACAAATGTTACGCCAATTTTCTAACAGAAGTTATGAATATTGTAATTTCATATTAAATACAACGAATAGTTTAATAAATCTAAATCGATTGCAATTTAAAAATTATGTAGATTTTGCATTTTCAAAATAAGTAACCTAATATACAAAAAGCCAAACATGTCTCCATTTATTTAGCAACCAGTAATTGTAATAATTCTGCCAGAAGTAAGCCATCTTTAGCATCTAGTTTTTATGCGGCAACGAACTCCTTGGCAGTATATACGTTTTTATATCATTTGCGGTAAATATTAATCAAGTTTATATAAAAATTGAAAAAATTAATTCCCTTAAGTTTAACCTAATAGAAGCCCTTAGCGATTACTAACTATGAGACTATCGACCTCTCTTACAATAGCAATAGATGGTGTATAATAATAGACTAATATGCTTAGTAGACTCTGATGGTATAGAATTAATGTATGGTGTTTTTTTGTGATTTACAGCCTAAATGGATTTATTTAGAATTACGTTAATTGTTGAAAATCTCAAACATTTTCTTCTCATATATCTAAAAATAATAATTCTATCCTAATTTCTACGATACGGAATGTTTGCGATTGTGTTGAAAGGAGTGATATTCACCAATGTTCGCTGTAATTTGTGTTGCTTACGTGTTAGCAAACTGTTCACATACATTTTTCCTTAACTGTACACACAAGGAGAGAGAAAGGGCTTCAGAGATGGTCCTCACGCACACATATGTAAATCGGTTAGAACGACTGCGATATTATGTCTGGAAATAAGCAAAAAATCTAACTAATCTACTTATGCGAGCGTAATTATAAACAACGCTTCTGAAGCTAAAGTTCTTTCAACTTTATACATAGGTTACTGATGCACAGTTTTATATTTTAAAGGATATTTCAATTTGGAATAAACATATTTTAAATACGTAGTTATCTGAAGCTCGTAACGCAAGCTAACACGCCTAAAGAATAAAGTGAGGCATTAGATTATGAGAATTGTGTTCTAAATAAGGTGTTATATACTTGCCACCTACCAAAACTAGCAGTAGAAGAAAGGGGTGTAGGCGGAACGAAGGCTTCATCACCATATGAGCCAATTACCATTGTTACAACTTCTCTTTTCAATAGGACTCCCAATTGTTCTATCTTTTTCTGATCGCATTCGACATCCACAAGAAAATCTGATTGAGATCCATCATTGAGCGATTGGCGGGATTCAATGTGCAAAACATTTATGCCCAGATCCTGAAAGGCTTGTAAAGCCCTGACTAAACCACCGACTTGGTTTCTCAAAGTAAAAATAATTGAAATACGTTCTAGTTTCTCTTTGCTAGGTTTCTCGTCCTTTGTTTTCTAAAAAAATATATAGGCATGCAGTTAATTATATCTTTCCCTATGCGTAATTGATTACACTTATTTTTTTTTATTGTAAGAAAAACAATAGCAAGGTATGTTTTTTTAATGTAGAGATATTTTCTTTATTAATTTATATGTACAAAAATATATATAAATAATAATGTTAGTAACATTTCATTGTAAACAATGCTTGTAGTGGGTATATCAAATTTTGCTGTTACTTTACATAGCGTATTTTGATTGTCTCTAATTATTATTGATATGATGATATAAATTGATTCTGTAAACATGTGAACTTGACAATACTTAAAAATACAATGTCATTAACTAACGATTACGAACGTGACTTGCTAGCTTGGAATGCCTAGACCTATCTTCCCACAAAATAGATGAACACTAGATTATTAAGCGATTGTAATTTGCGGAAACTTAGACTCAAGGATATACAATAATTTAATTTCTTATATCACGTTTTCTTTTGTAAGAATTAATAATAATTTTATTTGATACAGGCGGTTAATATAACTTATTTATTTAGTATCTTTTCGGATGCGCAGCGGCGAAGCTTGATTTATCTGCTGAGATCACATATCCAAGATTCTCTTCAGTGTTTCCTGTCCTCACATTCCCCTTCACTTCACACCATGGCACCCCTGCTTTTCCTAGCTGACATTCAGATTTCTACAAACCCTTTGTTGCTCGCGATTCATATATTTTCCTTAATATTTTGTTAAATTCCTTTTTAAACGTTTTTAAACGCCAATATTTCGTATTGGCAAACGTGTAGCGTTTGGAGTTTTTTCGATGAATGTTATTTCTTCTTTTCTGTAGACTTTGTTTTACTGATTGCGGGGTCTCATGAAAGAATCTTATTTTTGTGATTTGTAACGAGTTATTTTCGTAGATAGGTACTACAGGACAGTGTTAGGCAAGATAGGAGAAGTGAATAAATTTCTACAGCGACTAGATACACTCGTGTTTATTCGTGTCATGAGGTGGGGAGCAGTGTTCACTAGTGATTTACTGAGAGGCGACAACACACGAGTATGTATAATCGCTGTAGAAATTTATTCACTTCCCCTAACTTGCCCAACACTGCTACAGGAGTAGTTACCTTCTTGTATGTCTGAACCTTTATTTCAATGGGGTTTTAGTTTTGACCAAGGAATTTATTTTGCTGTTAAAGGCGCACCGTTCTGATTCTTCCTTTCATTTCTTTCTACAGTCGCCTGTTTTTTGTTAATTGTGTGTCCAAATATTCAAATCTATTGACTTGTTCTCCAAGTTGCATTGTACTGGTTGCGTTATGATCATCCATTGACTTTGTTTTGTTTATATTTATCTTCATGATTATTGTTCTTAGTTTTTTCGATATATACTTTGACATGCAGATAGTATTATATAGATTATTACGATATAGCGAAGAAAATAATAACAATATAAGAAATTTTCATGATTTTAAAACTCAAAATTAACGCTATGTTAAAATAATGAATAATGAAGAATGCTGGAAATGATTCTACTGATGAAATAAAGGTAGGATAGTGTTTTTTCTTCTTTGTGGGTATAATGATGATTATAAAGTTTGATGGGATCTTTTTATTCGGGCGCGACATGGTTATATCTTAAAATAGTCCGAAAAGTCTGGAATTATCCAAATAACAACGTAATTTTTTTGTTTTAAAAAAGATTTCGTTTAATAACAGCAGTGTAGTTTTTGCAATTATTTTTGGATAAAAAATACTTATACCTTAGATAAGAAATTTTCTGAAAAAAACATTTAAAAAATATTTCTGAAAAAAATTAAATTAAATTAAAAATGTTAGTCTTGGACGTCCTGGCAAATTCTTACACGATAGTAAAATTCAATCTGAACGGTACGTATTAATTACGGATATTTCAATTAGTATTCGTTGTTGCAATTCGTTCATATTGTGAGATTTAGTAAAATATACTTTACTTTTTAAATAACCCCGCAAGAAGGAATCAAATGAGGTTAAGTCGGGGGATCTCTCCGACCACTCGATTCAGCCTCTCCTCCTAATCTATCGATTTGGAAACGTGTCATCAAGATATGGACGTACATCTCTTGTATAATGCGTAGGAGCCTTATCTTGCTGCATTCATATTCTCTCGTTGGGTAAATGGAAATTTTCGTTATTGGGGTAGAGCACTGCTAACACAGGAATTAGCTCGTCCCTTAAAAACCGCAAATACCTTTCTTCCTTTAAATTATTATTAAAGGCTTTATTAGGTTTTGGATTTTTGGAATAATATTTTGGCGGTTTTTTTTCCAGAAAATGGCTTATGTAAGGTATCAGTATTTTTCAAGTATCACTTAGAGAATGAAAAATGAAGCAAAAATGCTATATTGCCATCTGAAAAAAAAATATATGACGTCATAACTTTTTAAAGCTCATTGCAAAAACGAGATTACTTTTATTAAAAGATAGCTCTTTCGAAACATTAATTGGCATGTTTTATGATTTTTTTTCAAAAAAACAAACATTAATTGTTATTTTTCTCAAGAAAAAATCCTTGCGGTAATTTTATCAAAAATTAGGCATTTACAGATTCTATTTCCTAATTGGTGAATACTTTTTCAGCAATTTCTTAAGTATAACTGTTGTGTCACACAATGGCTTGATTATCTTCAATAATATACAAAATCCTGAATTTATCGAAGAAGACATAAATCGACAAATTTTAACGTTAATATCCTAGTTAATTTTAGAAATTAAAATCCATTGCAAATTGTCTGTAAAAAAAAATATGCAAAATTTAATACGTTAGAAAAAATTTCCAATCTACTTAAAAGGGTTCGATATTCAAATAATTGAATGTAAATTCTGGTTTAATAAATGCTTGAAGTTGGCGACTAGACAAATCATCGGTAAAAAGTGATTGTTCCAAAAAGAAAATTACATTAATAAATGGTAAAACAAAAATATCGTAACGTAAATTTTGAGAAATAATAGTGTAAACGTAAACATTCGGTATATGAGATAGAGAAAGAAGGAGAAGATAAAGTAAGGCAAAGAATCAACTAACTTTTCAAATCTATTTTTTTTATTTACTTGTTTGTAATGTCGCGCACACTTTACTAATGTGACCTATCAACAATAAATTGCAATTTTTTCATTACAAAGTAGATTTTTAACTTTTTACTTTAACGCCGCTACTAGTTTGTGTTGCATCAAGTACACATGTATTAGATAATAAATTGATATAAATAATTGCTTATGTACTTAAAATGTATTTAATTAAAGTGAACACAGAATTTAAAAAATATGGTTATTATTATGAGACGCAATTCAAATTTACAAGAATATTAGTGAAAAAGTATATTTTAATTTTTCATTGCGTAAATTACTAGGTTTTTATTTAAATATAATGTATAGAATACCTTAATCCTGGTCGTCTCCGAAATTGGACAATCTTCTGTGAAGTTCCAATCTTCCCCGTTTCTATACAGCCAAAGTCCCAAGAGAGGTTTTCCGGAACCGCTCATAGTTAAACACAAAATCAGCGACAATTTAACAACGACTGCTATTAGAACTGAAGAACAACAAGGATCTGAAAGACCTCAACACTATCTTTCCTTTATAAACCTTTGCTATATACTTGGACAGGCCTGCGCATCCTCCTTTGATTGGCAGAATCAGTGAATCCGGTGATTCGATAAAATCAGCACCCATTGATATAGATAATGTATCCTTTAACAGAGTATATGCCACAAACAATAGGTTGCGGCTACAATATGTTGTACACATTTAGCTAGGTAGCGATTTGTTAAATCTTAATCCGGCTACTGTTATCGATAATAACGGACGTAATTTTGAACCTAGCACATATGACATTATCATACCTAATAAACATAATAAAAAGTATTAACGGTGGGAAATCTATCTAATATCCAGTATCTATTTGTATATAATAATAATAATACCAAGTGGAAAATGAACTCGCGACAGTATGAAATGAGAATAATAATAATAATAATTTATATATTTTTTCATTTATTTATAAACCAAATAAATGCATTAGAATTAATGAAATAGTGAATTACAGCAACGGAGTTAAGTAATACACATTAAAATAGATCCACCAAAAAATATATGCTTATCGGTGGAAAACAAAGAAAGTCATGTTCAATAATGGAAATTAACAAATTGTGTATGGCAATAAATATTATTAAAAACAATATTAAATGAATGAAATCAGAATTAAGTGGGAAAAGATATAAGTGATCAATCATGAATCAATAGCGAGTAATTATGAAGTATCTTATAAGTTGAAATTGAAATTAAATCAAAAGGCAAAAATTCGTGTTCCAAACCATTTTTTTTTCCAATATTTTTTTTTAGAAGAAAACGAACATTTGACGTTTCATGTCGCAATAAGATAGTAAATAAAAAAAGGATTGGAACACGAATTTTTGCCTTTTGATTTAATTTCAATTTCAACATATATGCACCAATCCCCGGGACACTATATACTATCCTATAAGTGTTTTTGAAGTTTCTTTTTAATAATGCCAATGAATTGATCGCACGCAAGCAAATTCGTACACTGGGAAAAATGCTCTACATCAGCAATATATTTGGCATTTATATTAATGGGAACTATATTTTTTAATAAGTACGATTAAATAGTTCATTAGAAATGGGCTATGCATTAAAAGTAAGTAAAGTAAGGTTTCTAACACTGTGCTATAGTCTCTAGTACTAAAATATATTAACAGACATTAAATATCTTATACTCAAATCATAAAATATATCTGCAACTAATAAACTCGGCTATTTGCAATACTATTAATCGGTGTAAATAATAACATTAATTGATATAAATAAAAACTAACTAAAGAATACTAATGACTGATTTAGGGTAAGTACTAAGATTTTGAATCGTTGGTTTCCGGATATAATCGATTGGGACTGACAGTACTCTAGAAAATATTAGTTATGATGTTCTTGTACCTGGTTTATAAGTACATATGGGTCTAATTGTTTCAGAAATGTGATGCTACTATTTATTTATCACATTTAACGAAGTGACAAGATGAAGCAATTAACCTGCAGTAACAGTGTATGGATTGTGTTGCAGTTATCTTTTATATTAAGTTGTTAGTTATTGTAGGTTATATATTTATAAAGATGCTAGCCTTATTTTTAGAGTACTTAATATTTTTCTAAAATTTTTGGAATACAGTAATACGTTGTGCATGTATAGATATGTGTATATACTTACAAACAATAAAATATAGTTTAATATAGCAGTTTTATATTAATTTTACACACCTCAATAATTTTTGTGTCTAAATATTGTAATAAAACTTCCTTTAGAGTCCTTCAGAGGTGAATAAAACAACTATTAATCCACTTATTCTAAAATACTTACGGTGTATTCTGTGTAATAATTAGTTAATATTCTTGTGTTTAATCTCAACAGGACTAATATTTCATAAAAATGATATAAGCCTGACAAAGTCAGTGACAAGAACATGCCTTACATTTAACAGTTTAGTTATAGTAAGCAAATCCAATTAAGTAACAATAGTAGAACAAAGCATCCAGTAAGTAATATGGATACTTGCAACAATTAATACATGGTAACTAATACCAGCAAAGCAAATATTAACTCCAAATAATATAAAACATTTTGAATAAATAATGTTTCTCATTCACCAGGAAAACTAAAGTTAGATATTAGCCATCATTTACTTTACTTGCTGTAAGCAGTTTGATCATTTACAATTTTCACTTACGATTTTTACGATATTAACAAGATACAGATATCTTAAGTCATTAATACTAAGAAACTAGCATGGCTTCATGAATAGAAAATCTGTCACTACAAATCTATGTGATTCTACTCAGACAGTTTTGGAAGCGTTGGAAGACGTAGTATACATCAACTTTAGACTTTTGATCGCGTTTATTACAGTATAGTGCTAAGAAGACTACATTTGCATGGATTCCATAATAATGTGATTCGATTATTTAAATCTTATTTTATTAACAAAGTTCAATTTGTTGAATATGAGGGTATTAGATCTGGAGACTTGGTTGTAGTTAAATGGTGTGGGGTATGGATTGAATTTGGGACCATTGATCTTTACTATGTTTATTAATGATACTTCCTAGATTTTTGCTTTTTCTTGCTTGCTGTATGCCGATGATCTTAAGTTTTTTTCGTATAATTAATGATATCACGATTATGCGGTCTTACAACAAGATATTTTTTACCATGATGTGAAATAAATAGTTTCAATGTAGATATCAATAAATGTAAAGTTATTACCCTTACTAAAAAGAAACTCTAACATTAAACATGATCATAAAATCAATAACATTTATACTTGATAGATATAGTGCACAAAATTTAGTGTATTGTTTGATACGAAATTATCATTCAATGATTCCATTACTGATATTGCTACAGACTTTTTCAATTTGGATATCACAGGAGTAACTATAGATACTTGCATATTTTTTTTATATATATAATTTAGTTGCAGTAATACTATTTTATAATTCTTATATTCAAAGTAGATTAAATTACTCCTGCGTTATTTGGTCACCTATTTATCAAAAGTACATTTATTTATTATAATCATTACAAGAGCGAAAAAAAAAATCAGCTTTGTGAAGGAATTCATCATAAAGCTGAGTAACAGGAGCGAGTGGGGATCATAACACCATCTTGAACTTGAATAGAAATGCCATCAAGTGGTATACTGATGGCTCCAAAACGGCAGAGGGAACTGGAATAGGAATATATGGCCTAGAACCACATATTTCGAAAGCTTGGGAAAATATCCAAGTATATTTCAGGCGGAGATACACGCTATTGAAAGATGTGTCCAGTTCAATATAGATAGAAATTATCGGAAGCAGGAGATTATCATCATGTCTGATAGTCAAGCAGCCATCAAGGCGCTGAGTTCATATGAAGTCAGTTCCAAGATGGTCTGGGAATGCCTAGCGAAATTAAATGAGCTAGGCAAAAGAAATAAAGTAACCCTCCTGTGGGTTCCGGGTCACACAGGAGTGGAAGGAAACGAAATAACAGATAACCTTGCAAAAAAAGGGGCTGGAATGCCTTTTATAGGGCCTGAACCCTTTTGCGGGTTAAGTAGCAGTACACTACTGAAGAAACTAAAAACAGAAATGGAGCAGAGAAAATCCAGTTACTGGGAGAATCTCCAGGGAATGAGGCAAAGTAAAATTCTTCTGGGAACTTATAACCAGAAGAGGTTTACAGAATGCATCAACCTGAGTAAGAACAATGTTCGCAACTGAAAGGACACCTGAGTAAGCTTGGATTAGCGAAGGAACCTGAATGTAGATTTTGTGGGGAACAGGATGAAACACCCATCCACCTCCTCTCAAACTGCGTAGCACTGTGCAGCCCGAGGGCATTGCACCTGGGAGCATGTGAAATCGAAGAGGGAGACTTACCTAGACTGGGGCCCTCTGACATCCTACACTTTTTAAAAGGAATAGGATTGGAAGGCCAGCTGTAAAGCAGCAAGAATAGGGGACACAATAGATCTTTTAGGTCGCAGTGTAACACCACCCTTCTACCTACATACATACATACTTACAAGAGCGATTTTTAAAATTTGAATTTTTCCGTACAGAATTTATCCTGACCTGTTATTATGAATTTTCTTTAACGGAATTTTATTTTACTTAATTAAAGAATAACAGAAAAGTGATCTCCCTTTTGATGTACTTGCCTGGACTCATTTACAAAGTAATCGATGATCCCGCATGTTTCTAGATAGAATTAATTTTTGTACTCCTAGATTTACCTCTAGACATTCAATTACGTTTAAGAGTAAGAAACTTAACTCTAATAATTGTTTTCGTCATTTCCATATAACATGTGTGCCGTATACAATTCGTGTAATTATGATTTGGATATTTTTAATCTGAATTATATGTAGAGTGGTTAGACGAGTCTGCTTTCACGGGCCGCACTCGCCTTGCGCGATGTGGAACGTTCAGCCATAGTATATCTTCATGGCAGTAAAATCACTCTCTCCGATTCGTGTGTCTAGTATCTATGTAGTATGAGTGTTAGTCGAGTCTCGATGCGAGATAGTACAATTCACCGTTAACGTTTTACGCATTGTAAATGTGATACAATGTCGAGCGTAGAAAATCGCAGAAAACGACCATTGATTCATAATATAGAAAAGCATATCAGTGAATTCCAGGATTTACATTATGGTGATGCCAAAATAGTTTGTACAGTGTGCGATAAACAGTTATTGTGCTGGCACAAATCGTTCACAAAACATTTGTGGTGGTGCATCTGATTCGTTATCTACCTATAAAGATTATTTCAATTATGCCTGTGTTACATCCGTAGATGTTGAACAGTCTTTTTCAAAATATAAGTTTATATGTCTTATTATTGCGACGAAAACGGTTTAGTGAGAAAAATCTTGAAACACTTAATGCTACAAACTTTCAGCAATCCTATACTATTTCTGCTACTTAAATAAGGCAAGGGGGTTGATCAATATACAGGGTGTGACAGCGGTAACGCCGTGGTCTCTGGTGGTCAAATGGTAACAATTTTTGAAGATCTACAATTTAAAAATAATATGCAATATACAGGGTGTTCCAAAACTTAGCAGTACATCAAAGTTATGTTCTTCTTAATGGAATGCCCTGTATTTTATGGCATTTTGGAAGTGTACACTAAAATCTGGAACAATTTTATTTAAGGTTAAATATACCTAATTTTTAAAGTTTATGAGATATTATTATATAGCCAAGGGCCTTCAAGGCCTGTAGTGCTGAGTTATTATTATTATATTATTATATGAGATATTTCAATTTGTTTAAAAATGCAATGTTGTAAAAAAAGGCTAGTATCTCGGAAACGAATTAATTTAGAGAAGTGAAATGGAAACCGTAAATGGCAGATCCTTTGGCTGATTGAATGCGACATTCAACGTTGTCCAGTAGTCTGCAGGATGTTCAAGTACCTAAGTCAAAATTTGTGAATTTTACTCGTGCGTAACTTTGTTATTTTAAATGGAACACCCAGTATATTTTTACGTGGATAGATAGGAATTTTTATTTTCTTTACACCAGTATTAGGAGTGCCTATACCTATTTCCACTAGTTTTTAAGTTATTTGGGTTTTTTAGGTGGTCTAAGTAAATTGTCATTACCTTAATTTAATTTAATCAAAGTAGCTGGTGATTTTTTGGAATGTGTCAATTTGATGTGTATTTCAGTTAGCACCATGAAAGGATACTCGTTGCAAGAAAGAACTGATATGATTTTAGTTATTGGTGAGTGTCAGGAAAATTGCTTCCTTGCGTCTTGGGTGTATGCGCAGAAGTACCCTAATCGAAAAAATCCAGATAAAAGGGTATTTGAAAAACTGTTGGACAGATTTCGTACCACAGGCAACGTTGCTTACATAAAACGACATAAAACAACAATTGTAAGCGAAGAAAATGAATTTGTGGTATTAGGAGGAGCCATTGGAGAACCGCATAGCAACACAAGAAAAATTGCTAAGGAATTGGATTTTAAGTCATATGATTGTATCTAGGATCCTAAAAAAACACAAATACCATCCCTACAACTTTCAACACCACCAATAATTATACCCTATGGATTATGAGCGAAGAGTTGATTTTTGCATTTGGGCGCTCGATAGATACGCAGAAAATAATGATTTTTTTTAATTATGTTCTATTCACTGACGAGTCCACATTTCATAATAACGGACTAGTAAACTGTCACAATTTCCATTATTATGATACCGAAAATCGTTATCTTTTTCATACCTTGGATCGGCAGCATAGGTGGAGTTTGAACGTGTTTGGAGACATTCAGGTGATCATGTAATTGGTCCACATTTCTTCAATAGACACCTAAATGGGAACGAATTTCTAAGCTTCCTTAAGAGGGACTTTTGTCCCCTTTTGGAAACATTCCCTTAAATATTAGAAACCGGATGTGGTTTCAACGGGGCTCTTGCCCATTTCAAACGGTGCGTCAGAAACTACCTTAATAGAAAATTTCCTAATAGGTGGATCGGAAGAGATCCAAATATGCTGGGGAACGTTAGAAGAGCATTTGAAGAAAGAGCTATGTTGTGCATTGGAGAAAATGGCAATTATGTTGAATGCTAGTGCCTTTTCGTTTATTTTATTGCGTTTTCTTTTCCTTTATTTTATAGATATCTCATAAACTGTAAAAAATAGGTATAGGGAACCTTAAATAAAATTGTTCTAACACTGCGTAGGCTTTCACGGCTGGTGTAACTATAACTAACAGCTTCTTGCGGGTTTAGTAGGTATACAGTAAGATTAAAACATATAGAAAGAATATTGTGTGTCAGAAGATATAATTTAAAAATAGTACAAGATAGTAAAATAACTAACAGCTTCTTGCGGGTTTCGCCGTGTGTCAAAACTTTCGCTCGACGTTTCGCTGTTCATACTGACAGCTTCTTCAGGATAACTGAACAGTTCAGTTATCCTGAAATAAGTTGGTTGAATTTAAGTACGTGAAATAATAATATATCTTTGCTTCAATTCAAATGAATACTTACGAGCAGCATCTTGAAAACCGTAGAAGGTTGATTACGAAGCGTAATCGAAAACACTTTTTTGCTTACTTTGATGTTCATAAATTTTTCTTACAAGAATTTATATTGAATGGATTTCAAAAGATTTTCGATTATGCTTGATCGCGTATCATTCCGACATTAGCGTTTAATTTCTAGTAAACTTTCCAAACTAGTCATAGTACAAAAAAATCTATTGGCAAATCTACAATTTCATTCTCATTATAAATGTTATGGTGTGAAAAATGCATACTTCAAAGAAAGCAGAAAACATGTTCTGTCTAACATTCTGTATGTATATATGTATATGCTTTCAAGATTTGTGGGCGTTACGAGAAAGAGAATGAATGGAAAAGAATTCCGAGGTTCTTCGCAAAGTAATTGAAACGGCTATATGTAACTCGTTGAATAAACCATGGCTTTTATCTTCTATCCGTAACGTTTAATAGATCGCACGTTTGTTAAACACTTATCCCAAGAGTTCTCCTTTATCGGGGAATGAAAATGATTCTTTTGTTTTTGACCCAATCTTCTCTTTCGTTTTAATCTATGTATTACTTAGTGTCGCAAACATCTGATTGTTACTAAAAAAATATTGGTTCAAGATTAATACTAGTAACTAAAAGACAAAAGCAACGTATTAGTTAGTGCGCACATTAAGTATCTTAAATGCTCTTATATCAGAATTTGCTAAAAGTCGCCTTGTTACGTTTTGTATGTTACGTATCAAATTTTACAAGATATAGGAGAATATTAATTAGGTTACATAAATGTGTTCATTTAAGAGGTTTGGACGAAGCAGTGGAATCCCTTGCCTAATCGCTAGTGAATATTAAATTAACTGAATGATGATATCATTAGCATCAGCTAGAGACCGACATAAAGTGTTGTGCTAAAGTGGTATAAAGTATAACCTAAGAAGTAATATAAATAGATGCTGTAAGATATCGTGGAAGATTAGCTATAAATCCTGCGTAGGTATTAAGCATAAATAATCTATTTTTTGTCGTTTGCTTTTTTCCATCTTCGAATTTTGCCACTGGCATTGTGTCAAAACTTTCAATTTTGAAAATTTGATTTTACTTACATTCACATTTAAAAATTAAATTACACACTTATTAACATTTGTCAAATATCAATACGGCACTTTCTGATGACTTCAATAATTTACATTTGGGAAGGGAATGTTTGTTTTGCTTTTGGCAATATGAGTTTATGATTTCCGATTTTAATACGCACATTATTACATAGTAACATTTCCTTTGACTGTAGAGGTGTATATGGTCGACTAAAGAAATATAACAAATAACTACTATGGTTATATAAATATAATTATTCAAAAGCTTTCTAAAAAGAAATAGCAGAATTTATTTAATGTTATAATTCGGTTAAGGGGTGCGATACGAAAAGCAATGCAAGTTCAGTAAATAAAGCTTATGTTAGGGATTAAATCTACTAGGTATGTATTCACTATCAGCAGGAATAATCAATTTGAAGGACATAATACTGAAAGTAATTGACATCAATTTTACAATGAAAATATTGCGTTATCAAAACATCATTTAAAAAAAAAACTTCTTCTTAATAAGAAAAAATAAAATGAATGTGCTGAGAGTGAAAAGAAATAGCTATAAATATAAGAAGTGTAATTGAAGCAGGGACAATTATTGCCCCTGCTTCAATGAATATTATATTCATACTTAATATATTTACCTACAATGCCACTAATTATAAAGTTCATGTTTACATGTATGTATTGGGTCTGCACTGGACTAGGGACATGGCTTAACTATTAAGTCAAAGATTCAACTCATGGAGTCTAGAGCGTCTACACACGTCTACACATTTTTAACTAAATTACTATAATTATTATATAGCTCTATCCCCACTTCCGAAGGCTAACTTGTAGCATTTCTCTCTCTTCCAGAAAACCGCAGGGATTAAAAAACCAAAATTTTAAAAAGTATCAATAGAAGCTATAGTGTGAATAGCACCCGGAATTTAGACTTCATCCTTAACTATGCTTAGCTAGCCTTAGATCAAATAATGCTGTTTGCAATAATTTATTTACTCGTTTTTTTATCCATACAAAATTTTATCTTCTTAAGAGATACTTAATACACTAAGACCATCCAAGTGAGTATGGCTGGCGAATTCTTCAATGTACTACATCGAGGCAAAATCGTTCCATTGTTTCTCATCTTAGAAGGTTTTCTCGAATCCTTTGGAATACTGCTACAGCTACTTCGGTGTTGTGGTAGAAACTTGGTGACTGTTGCGCTATACAATTCTAACCAATCCATTTATATTGGAGGATGAGTAAATAACCTAACTGAGTCTGTTTATCACGTGGCCGATAGTGTGCCGTTTACGATATATTTATGCGGTTACGAGCACTCATGGGCCCAGTGTTTCGACCTTGTGTTACTGAAGCCATCTTTATATGGTTGGCATCCCCCACCACTTACTTCTTTAGCTGCCACTTTACGTAATGTCGACATGGTCTCACTACCAGTCTTAAGGTCCCTAATTGCCAATTTTAAACGCAAGTAACTTTAAGTATCACCTACCAGGGGAAACGTCTATGATATGTTTAGATTGACCGACCAGAATGGTAAGCTTCCACTTAGTCATTGGGTCAGTACGAATATCTGGTTGGTTGATTATCCCGACAATTTACAAAAAGTGTTCTTTTTTGAAAATATCTTAGTTTTCTACCTTTTTGAAGTAAAAATCAGTATCAATTTTCAGCAAAATGTTGAAGATATTTTCAAATTACTGAATAAATATTTGCTATAATTTATATTAATTTTATTTTTTTATACTAATATTAAATTGTGAGAAAAAGAGGCATTGTGTATTATATAACAGACGCTAAATATTGTCACCTTAAACCTGTGACCGTTTATAATACTTTTTCGAAATGCAAAAAATATTTCAATTTAAAAATGTAAATATTAAACTATCGTTATTCACAAAAAATGAAATATAAATAGGCTAAATATCTATATGGGAGTTACCCCAGTTACAGAGTTGTTGTTTAGATTTCGCAATATTAATTATTTAAATATTTATAAGCGGGTTACCCGGCGCCTCCACCAGTATATCACGGAATTATCCCACTATAATTGTTTACGACTACGACATTGTATATGCACAGTCTCAATTATCTGAGTAGGCCGGGACTAAGACGACCTCCTATAATCCGAAGAAAGGCTAAATTAAAGAAGTTTTAGGAGAGTTGAGAATGGTAAATAAATAAGGTCTACAGATGGTTTTCATAACATCACTTTAAAGCTTTAAAATTAAAGTTTTCATAAATGATACATAGACTTTTATTAAGATGCTACAGTATGCATAACTTATTATGCAACCGGCCCTGTGGGTACGGTACGTGGTACAATGTGGAAAATATATCATACATCCACTGTTTATAACAGGCTACTCTGTGCAGTTACTGCAATAATGCTAAGTATTGAAATCAAAGAAATTGCTTACACTACGCGCAACAAATAAGTCCATGCTTGCGACAAACACTGCATAGTGGTGTTCTTTATGAATCTTTCGGGAAGCCGAATGGTATAGAATTTTTAAACTTTGGTAGTCGATCTACGATCTATCCACTTTTATACCGTTTTATACGTATTTAAATATACTAAAGAAACTTGGCGATGACACTTGAATTATGTGTCAATGATTGTAACTGAATAATAATGTTTTTTTGATGAGGAGTTAAATCGCATTCCATTAAATTCTGGGGAAATTGCTCCAATACTGGAACAACTGTCTCGGCTTGGTGCCTGCGAAGAAGTGTATCTCAGTTAATCATGCTGGAACCAAGGAATTGCTTGAACTTGACCGTAAAAGTGTCAAGATAATTGTCACTGTAAATTCAAAAAGAACTTCAGAGAATCGAGTTTTTTGATGGGACCGAATGCGGACTGTGTTCACAGAGCGAAGAGACAGTTGAGCATATTTTCTGCCACCGCCTTGCTCCGACATGAGTCAGATATATAACCTTACGAAAGACTGACCCTTCCCTAGAAGACCAATCTCTTTCAGAAAGACTGAACTACCTTAATGGTGAACTTGTTGGATGAACGCTAAGATAACATGCGCTCTACAATAGATCATAATGGTTGTACTGGACGGGATAATTAAACGAACTATGCGGATGTTATACTAATATAATCTAAATCGTATCCTATAAGTGGTACTTCATCTGAAAATGTATTTATAATCTTTTTTTCATCTTCTGAACCCGTAAACGTCTATAGGTTGCACCAATGAAGTTGTCTTCTTAAGAATCGTAAAAATGTCGACTTTTTTGTTTGTTGGTATTAAATTTTTCACACGATACGGTCAATGCCCACTCCACGATCCAATAAAACACTTTTAGGCTTAATATTAGGCAAGAAGACATCTGTGAACCAATCTTAAAAATGGTGTTTTGTCAGCTTTCCTGACGTCGATGCAGATATATATACACTAATAGGTCTAAAACTTGTATTTTGCACATCGGTTCAAATTGACCTGTTGTTTCTTTTAGCACAAGAAGGAGACGTGATAATAATTGTCCATTTGATGAAATTGTTGGCGTGATTCT
The DNA here is from genome assembly GCA_004143645.1 of Protaetia brevitarsis. Classification (NCBI taxonomy): domain Eukaryota; kingdom Metazoa; phylum Arthropoda; class Insecta; order Coleoptera; family Scarabaeidae; genus Protaetia; species Protaetia brevitarsis. The sequence goes on from RXPK01000086.1 coordinate 2,893,548, forward strand.
GTAGCTATGTGTAATAGAGGTTAATGATTGCACGACAGCTTCCACCATTTTTGTTCCCACGGCGGAGTATAACTCTAAATTAAAGCCACCCCCCATTTATTTACTCTCATTATGAACGTTGTACTGTCCGACAGTTCATTTCATTAACAAACGCTATAGGAATTATGTGATTTTCACATGAAGATCTATGCAGATAAGAGTTCAATAAGAAAACTTTTTAATACCACAGATCGCACTATAGATGAACACTAAAGCTTATGTCTACAATTGGATACGTTTAAAAATAAATAATGTAATATAGTTAGGGAGATCAGTTTACACAACCATCATGGGAGAGACACTGGTGGCACGGGTCGAAAGAGAATGTCCGCAGAGTGGGGTTTTGTTCCTCCTGCTGTGGGACCTGGTCGTGGACAAAAATTTTCGATTGTTTTTTCTTTTTTCTTATACATTCATTATCAATTTTAATAATTTTACAAAGTAAAAAACTAAGCTTAAATATAATAAAATACATAAAACATAATAGACGTTTGATTTTTGCCAACCAGTAAATCCCGACGTTATTACTGCCTGAATTATTATAATAAACATTGTGGATTGGAAAGAACATTTTTTTAATCAATATATTAAAAAAAGTTAAGATAAATATTTGACTGTTTTGCCGATAGGGCGCTCCGCTCCCCGAGAACGAGAGATTTAGCAGCTAAGAAAGTTACCGTTGTTTGTATATTACAACAATCCATAAACCTACCAAGTTTCATTTAAATAGGTGGGACATACTTACCTGTGTTCCGTTGTAAATCAAATATTTACAGCATTTGCTTAACAATTACTGAGTCGTTCCGATGTTTCCCTTACCGTCTCTTCCATGCTAGTTGGACACTCCAAGGAAATATTTTAAGTTAATATAAATTTTACACCTTATTTGTAACAATAAACGAATAGCAATAGATTGCAAAACCAATAGCAAAAAAAAAATAAGAATTACAGTAAATTTTCAAAAAACTAAACATTTAGATTAATGCAACAACAACTTTGCGACCTTTCCGAGATTTTGAGTTGCCCTTTCTATGCTTCTTGTAGAAATTACATCGGCAGCTTTTTGAAATCTAACTTGAAGTTTTTAATATTTTGTGAGGCATCAACTTTATAAATATTATCTTTACATACCGATCTGGGCGATAATTATTCATAGTGTGAGTAATTTATTACACATTAGAAATACTTAGAAACGTGAAAGGGAACATAGTTCGAATCTTCCAATCTCATTCATTTAATACTAATCTTAGAAACACGATTTTTTACTTCTAGATAACATAAAAAAACAGAGTCAAGATACAGTGGAAGAAGTAATTAGTTTCATTTATGTTTGCTGTAGCTCTTGACAACTGAGTGCGCTGAAACATTGAAAAAGGTTTTCCAAGAAATAGGTCGACCTCTGAATTTTGAAATGAGTTGGAAACGTAGTCATATACAGCTAAAATCTGGTTATCGTGTTAAATATAATTTAATTATAATCCAACAATAAGGCAATCCCTCGCGTATTTTATGCTTAAGTGAATTAATACAATTGAATAGACAGTTTCATTCTTAGCCGTATGATGCGAAACTGTACGCAAGGGTAAAGGCGCAATGTTCCGTGCGTCGATGCTAGCGTCCGGCCTCTCTGTACGAATCAATACTCCAACCAGGGTTGAAAATAAACATGGCAGACACTGAATTCGAAGAATTTAGACACAGCTTCGAAAAATTACCATCACACATAAAGGCGCCCGCGCCTTTTTATTCGTGAGTGCATTTTCTCATTTCCATATTTAAATTTCTCAATTGCGTCGACAATTAGCCGAAGGTAAGCTGTCAAAATGGTGTGTTTCCTTGAAACAGGTTAGTTCACGATGTCAACGTTGACGAAGAGTCTCCTACGTCTTCCAAAAGTGACCCTGACACAGACTGTGATATTCTCGGTGAAGGTAGACCTTCCTCCGCTCATGCAGCAGTCAGCGAAGACAAAAATATACCGCCTGCAGCAAGGGTTTCGCTGGCACCTTGGAAGGGACCAGGAGAACGTCGAAGGCGTAAACTCCCGGAAATTCCCAAAAACAAAAAATGTAAGTGCACCCGCCTACTTACTTACGTCAAAATGTATGACAAATGTTATAGTAAAATAGTAGATAGGGTGGAGTTCCTATTATTAAGTAACATTCCCATTTGGATTTTTGTTTTTGTGACGCTTACAACTCCTCCAGAAAAACCGCGAAGGGTCATAACTATACTTACCTACGTTATTGATTTCAAGAAATCTGTTGCAGGTGACAAAGGCACCAATTAAGGTGCTATTATAGTCTGTTCGTAGTTTCACACATTTATAATGACGTTCTTATTCAAATGAATAATATCAATTCATGGAATATTACAAAACATTTTATTGTCATGATTATAATGATTTGTATAAAACAGTATTGTCAAATAAAACACTTTTAAATCGCATATTGATATGAAAACTAAAATTCGCCATTTTGACAAATATTCATTCATAAGCTGAAATATATTATACAGGTCATCAGTTCAATAAAACGTGTAGATGGCCGTGGATATAAACTCCTGCGTTTATTTTGAAATAATTTTAACATGCGAAGTGTTTAATATTCATACAGAAACATGATGTAGTTTATATTTATAAGCAAACTAATAATGTTGAAACAAATTGCTCACGAATAAGTGACACTTGCGGTGCTTAGCTAATTAATCTAATATTCTTTTTCTAGTAATACGTACACTTGGCAAAAATCATTACTATTTTTATTGCCTACTACAGGAAATATTAATACAAAACCCCTTGAATAAATGACTTTAAAAATAGTCGAGGAACTTTTCTAAAAAAACCAATTAAATCCATTCCAATAGTTTTTTAAATCACAAAAGTTTCCAGTCATTTAGCAATTTAATCCACTAGTCATCTAGACAATAACATTGGGAAGCATTTAATGCAAACGAAAATGCGAGAAAGTCATAATTCAGTAGAAAAAAATAAGTAAATAAAATGAGTTCATTTGATTTTGTTCGATAATAATGTGATTCTGAAAGAAATAAAAATACAACAGATGTTTGAATGTAAAAGAAAGATATTAGCATACGAAAAATACAAAAACAAACAGTCTCAGAAAAATACATGCATTGGTTTAACAAAACGTTTTTTTTTATTTTATTTTGGTTAAACCAAGCACATATTCAGTAATTTCAACAAAGAAAAAGTTATAAAAGAAATAGAAAAACTGTTGTAGCAAATGATATTTTGTGTTGGATACAAGGTGCGTTAAAATAGCATACTTATGTATTTTCCTGTTCCGTCTAACATTAAAATTATGTTACAGTGTATAGTGTATTGCTTTCAATATATGTAACTCATTTCTACTAACGTACTTTCAAACTGTATACTACAATGTTTATGAATCCTACAATTAATATTTTAAGTTTTGACAGATCATTCGCGATAAAAGATGTAAAATTGAGAAATTTTGCTACTTCTATTCAGGTTGACCTTCACATTTTGTAACTACTGATACTGGCATTTGCTATTAGCATACTACCTATCAATATTCGAGATACTATTATCGCTTGACCGAAAGATGGCGCACAACGAAACTTATGACGATCACTTTAGGATTTGTTCATATGATTTGCTTGAAGAAGAGGCAATTTCATATTTACCTTCACCTATACGCACTTACGGTTGGGCTTGACTCCACCCAGTGTGGGGAGACTAGAGGCAATTCTGGTTCGTAGGGTTCATTTCATACTAATTCATCTGCGACACCGAGTACTCATCATGGTATAGATTGAAATTTGCGATACTGGTTAGAATAATAAGAGTACTCAATTAAAACAATCGATACTTACGAGTACTTACTTAAATCCATTCGATGCTTTCTATAAATAGATCAAAAAATAGGCTAATTTATATGACATTCAACAACTATCTATAAACAAAAATATAATTAGTGATGAGCGAAACGGTGATTCTTAAATCACGCCATGAGTCATGATTGTGATTTATAAATAACGGTGATTGCGATCACTGTATTGACTCATCGATATCATATTGTCGGATAATCGTGTATACTTCTCATAGGTTAGTAAGGCTAGGAGGTGAGGAGTTTTTCTTTTCTTTTGCGATACATCTAAATTCTAATAACGGGAACCTCTCGAGTCTTCAAATCCAAAATTGACCACGACGATTGAAGGCGAATTCTCAACCTACAAGGCTATAGGAAGAACACCCATCGGGGATGTAGTCTTTTTGACAATGTATTAGGCTTGTAATATTGTCAATAAACAGTATAGTATGGTATAGTATACGCATTTTCTATTTTGGAAAACATTTATTTATATATTAAAAAAAAACTCAAAATTATATTTTGCAAATTTGTGATAAAAATAATATAACATGACTGCAATGCGAAAAGTAAGGATGTTGTGGAGATGGATTTTGTTATTCCAAGAAACCTCTGCTTTCTGAATCATTATTCCGTAATGCAATAAATAAAATGTGGCGTACGCTGAAGAAATAAAGCTAGTACTAAATATTAGTAGTTATATCATAATTTGTTTAGTCTATGAATTTCATTAAAGGGGTTGGTGATACACAAACAAAAAAAGATGCATTATATTGTCCATATTTCATGCTGCTTTTTACAGTGATTGCTTATATTTCAAGATGATTATACTCTTGTCCAGTATACAAGTTCTAGGGTGCATTACGTAATTTGAGAATTAACACAGACAAATTAGATCTACAGAAATATTTTTTATGATTTTTAAACCTCTATACTATTTGTGTTTTAATAAAAATTGTTATAATAATTTGTTTTCAAAATTATTACAAATAGTAAATTTAAAAAAATGAAATGAAACTAATTTCATTTTTTAACATTTAATAATAATAAAACACAGATAAGTATAACTCTTAAAGTGAGCGAAGATTTCAAAAAAACTGTGATTTAATACTATACCTACCATTTAATAAAAATGAAACTTTAGTTTTTCAATTAGTGCTTTAAAATTGATAATATAAATTTTAATCTTATAACACAATATCTTATTACACAGAATGCAAAAATAAATACATATTCCTTATATAGTTGCAGATATAATATAATTGTATAAAAGAATATCAATATTTACATTTGAAAAACATAAATATATTGTAAGAAGATAACCTCCGTCATTTCCATGTGCATTAATCGGTTTAAAATATTCCATTTTCAATAGGCAACCGGTAATCACAGTTTTACTGCGGCGTTCCTACTTCCAAATCTTGAAGATCGTTAATTCACTGATATTATTTGTTCACTTGTCAATCGCCAAGCAGTGATCGCCGTTTTGCTGTGCGCAGCCGCGCCGTTGATCGTTACATGTCAAAGGAAATATTTACCGCAATCACTGATCACTGCTTTTAGAATTCTCCACTCACGGCCGTGATCCGTGATTGTCCAATCACCGTGAAAGAATCACAGTTCGTGAAATATCGCTCATCACTAAATATCCCTAATATATAATAAAATTTTACTTTTACTTTTATGCATATAGATCTGTAGTTGTCAACTTCCCAAGACTTGTTCAGCAACTATGAAAACAACTGAAAATAACCGTCAGAAATATTAATTTATGGAATATAGCCTAATCAACTGATGATAGCCAATTATTTTAACAACTATGAATGTTATCCAGTCAGTATTTTTTTATATTCAATGGATTAAGAAGTACAGCAAGAGAAAAAAGTTTCCGCGTAGCTTAAATAAATAAAAATATGACGCGAACACAATTTTTACGGGATATTGTAACATCTGGCTCTACTCAATAAAACAAATAAAAAGAATTTAGATATTTCTTTTTGGTTGCTGGCAATAGACACCGCCAGCTGTTATGTTTGTTAGCGGCTTTGAGATAAGATCGTAAAGAGATGTAACCACCCGACTATCGAAAATGTTAATAGTTATTTGTATCACTAGGCCAGAAACTACAGTTTTGCGAGTATTCCGTGACCGTTTTCCTGCCTAGGCAGGCAAAAATTTCACTAAAAGTTGGCCATACTAGATTCCACATAACAGACGTGTAATAAATTGTCATTAAGCTACTGTTCAATCATGCTAAGATGAACTGATGTCTTCATTTCACTTATTATTAATAAATAGATATTAAACTAAAAGGAAAATTACAGAAAAACAATTATTCTCGGAAACCTTCATTTTTTCTGCCACTTTGAAAGTACTGCAAAATGAGTGTTTCTGGATGGAGGCGCAAAAAATATATTTATTTACCGCTACTTGGTCGAAGTATTTTTACATTTTGGATTATTACATATTAAGTTGAATTACCTATATAAAGAAGAGGAAAAGAAAACAAATAAAAGGTCTGATTCGTCAATTTGTTTTTACTATAATCTGGCGAGTTAAGATTGTCATAAATTAAAATAAAATTTAATTGTCGTGATTCCTTAAATAAATTCACTTTTAATTTAAATATCTACAACAGAAAAAAAAAGTTTGTAAAAGCAATATTTTCGATAGTCGGGTGTTTACATCTCTCTACGATTTTATCTCAAAACTGCAAACAAACATAACAGCTGGCTGTTTAATTCTTTTCATTTATTTTATTGAGTAGAGCCGAATGTTACAATAATTTCCGTAAAAATTGTATTCACTTTATATTTTTCTTTACTACCAAGCTACGCGGAAGTTTTTTTCTCTTGCTGTACCATTGGGTGCATCTAGCATGCATCCAGAGGCCGCACGGTGTCAACATCATGCGCCATCTATGAGACACCCAAACTTACTTCCAAATGGTTCGCGAAATCTGTCAACAAATCGTATGCATATTGCCACAATCGCCTAACAATCTCTCTTCTTCGATACCGTTGTCTGTCGATACTATTGTCTGTCAGTCGATATTTTACTTGATATAGAATTTATTATTACTGGTTCGTCATCTTTGGTTGTCAGAAGTAATATCAAAGATTTTCATTTGATACAACAAAAAAAGAGTGTTGAGGTTTTGTTGGCATTTTAAGGTTAGATTGATAATTGCGTTTGTTTCGAAATACATTAAAAAGTGTTGCTTTAAATAAAAATCATATTCATTCCGAATAAAATAATTGTTTAGGTTGATTTAAATAAAATATTGCTAATATAAAACAATTATTGTTTTGCATCAAATACAAAATATTATATTGCCAACGCACCGATATTTTATGCATTGAGTGGAAAGTCAACTGTATTTGTATTAACATAAATCGGTGTTTACTTCAACCAAATTTTCCTTTTCAGCCAACAAAAATAACTTAACATTAATCCTTTCTGCTCGTTCTAACAAAAAAGCCTCTTCGCCTTATTTGACCGAAAATCGTTGAATATACCATTTTTTGGTTGAATCAATACTTAGGTATTCTTTTCTGGGGCGTGGGAATAATTTATTATTAAAACAGTAGACAAGTATATGGACGTATCTCTTTTTTTTGATATGTTCTGATAGGTTTGAAAAATCGATTTGTCTGACTTTAGGTACAAGAAAATTGAGATTTGCGAACAATTTTTGGTACAATTTAATGGTTTTGTACAATAAATAGGAACGCTTAAATTTATCGATGAATCTATCAATTTTAATTCTGTTGCTTATGCTAAGGACTCTTATAATTAGAGAGATTAATATTGTTTTGTCACCGTATGAGTAATTTATCGTGACTAACACATTGTGAAATAATATTTCGTATAAATATGTTGCTAAATCACCGCAAAATTAATTTATTCTCTCCGAGAAGGCAAATGCAACACCTTTTTTTTTTGAATGATAGAATACTTCTTATTATGCAAAGTCGAAAAAAAACCGGTTGTTGAGAACTATAACGCTGGAAATCTAGGGAAGTTTATCTCACCTTATTTTCTTAAATCTGACTTAAGTAAGGTGTACATCTACAGTTTTGTGGATATATATAAATATATATATAAATTCTAAAATTTATTAAAAACACTAAAGAAGAAAAAGTATTTTTCAATTTTGGGATGACTTAAATACTTTTCTACACCTTTAGGAATTAATAAATTTACTTTTCCACTAATTCACTTCGGCATCGGAGTAGTCAAAATAATCTATTTAGGGGTACGAATTTCAAGACTTCAGAGCGACCGAAATTGTTGATGTAACTGTTTTTTTTTTCTGTGTATAATCGATAGATTCATCATTGAATTTGAAAACCCTTCAATAGGTGTTGAGCTCAATTCGATTAACGCATTAAACTCAACAGCGAGAAAAATGGATTTATCGTACTTTATAGGAAAGCTCCTCAATTATCCTTATCGCTCCTTTATTTTGAGTTAAAAAATTGTGAGTTTCCATTTATATTATCTTTGCACTAAAAGACTAATAATAATTAAGGAAGAAGATGATAAAATAGTTTAATCGACGGACTGCTCTCAGAGTGAGGTTTTCGTGGGTTTCCTCACTCCTTAGCAAATGCTGAGAGACGAACATCTTAAGTCGCTCCACGGGTATAGGCGTAATAATAACTCATGACCGCGCTCTATAATTGGCGAAACTGTTGGAGGATGCCAAGGCATGAATTATTATCGTTATTAATTTGAAATCTTGGAAATTCCATTGAAAATTGTCCGCAAATAATGTGTAAAATTGAAATACTGCTCTAGTTAACAAAGAATGAGAAATAGGTAGGTAGAAGAATGGTTAAATTGAGCAAATGTATATGTGGTTTTGTACTACACAGTTCTTGATTTCGATTAATCACTTCATCAAATAGGCAACTTCAAAAATTTACATTACATAATTAGAAACATTTTACTGTATAACTAAAATTTCAAATTTGTCAAACGAAGAAACATGATGAATTCAGGAAGTTCTGAAATTTTTACTAAAATCTATTTAAGATAAAGAATATTTTTATTTGTTTATTTTTTTGTTTTAAAACAATATTATTTATGATCACGAAAGCAAGTGTTTGAATCAAAATTTCTTTAATCTTAAGAAAATATTTAAGTAGAGTGACTGTCTCAATAATGAATACCACCACTATTTATTGATAAATTAAAATAATAACAATACATCCTTATATCCATCCCCATACTCAAGGGTACTACAAAGGGTTCAGTAATGGATATCGAAGAGAAAAACTTTACTTTAAATATGCTTCAAAAATACGATATTTTATTAAGGTAAATATGGAAGTAACAAAGTAAATTATGTGTTCTTTTTCTAGTTTATACTAGAGCTAAATAAATTGATCAACTATATGTCTTTATAAAATAAACTGTTAAAAGTTATCGTTATAACTATATATTATTAATATTAGTTTGCAATTATTATTGTAAAACAAATAAATTTTATTGCATTCATAAACATTTAATTCTATTGGAAACTGCAGTTTTTTGAGGTAAAGTATATTGCTTTAAATGAATGAAACCCTTCTATCAATGTAGATTTGATGGAAATCTAGGCATTTGTTCAGCAGTTTCCGTTAATATTAGTTTAGAAACCAGTATTCTAGATTAATTAAAAACGGGTTTTTTTTCTTAGTGCCTATACAGGTACTAGATATTTGAAGTAGTACGGAATTTTAATAGTTTTTTTTTGCACAATAAAACAAAGGAAACAAAATCTTATTTGACGAATGCCATATGGAAAAGTATCTTGTTTTTTTTTGTCGTATTTAATATTTGGTTTGAAAAATATAACGATGAAATTTTTAAAAATCCTGGTATATAGAAATAAAAATACAAAAAATATATTGAACAATATGCAGTTTTAAAAACAGAAATGAACAAGACAGTTATATTACTAAAGTAGCATTTTTGGAAGTAAATTTAAAATGACATTCACAAAATAACTAACAACATTGAAAATAAATATGACATATGACAAATCATATATTTTAATAAAGTACTTACTTTAACTTTACTATACTCTACATACCTACGTTTTATTATTGTAAAGTAGTAAACATTTCTACATCATTTACACGCTCATTATTTGTTTTTATAGCTGCAGTAGTTACAATGTATAGCGCACAGATAACCAGAGAAATGTCTCTGGCAGATGAACTCGGCGGTTCCACCAGCGGGCACAATTCTCTGTTGGTATTAAAATGTACTCACTTATGGGACAACGATTCTCCAGATTCGGAAAGACTTTTAACGGATGCAGATAGTGGCCATAGTACGGCTCATTCACCAACCGATGGACCAAAATCCATGTCTCCTTTATTGGGAACGTCTCCCGCATGTATGGGTGGAGGAACACCCTACTCAGACGTAGATATGTTAGAATCGACGCATAGGGGATTACACAAATTTATACCTCGGCATGATGACGAGATTGAGGTGGAAATAGGGGATCCCATTTACGTACAGAAGGAAGCTGACGATTTGTGGTGTGAAGGTAAGGATTTGCATTATCTTAGTTTTATTGTTTTTTTTTTTTTACTTTAAATAAACGATGAAAACATCACCGTAAATAATAAAATTATAAATATTTCTTTTTTGAAATTTTACAATGCAGAACGCACAAATTTATATAGAACCCAAAAATTTATTGCACAACAAAATGTTTTATCAAACAAAGACTATAGCTGTGACTAAGCTGTATTGATGGCTAACCTACGTGTCTTTAACAAAAAATTACCAACCGCAAATTTCAACGCAAACTGCTGCTTACGTCTCGAAGCAATATCTTCGAATCAAGTAGATCAACTTTGCGTATTGCTTGCTGTCGTAACGTAAATAGAACACAAAATTTCTACGGCGTATGCTCAAGCGTTTCACGTTTCTAAAGCAAAGAAAAAAAAAGAGCAAATCTATATATTTAGAAATCTTTTGTTGGGAGATAAATCAACGAAATATTAAGACAACTTTAACATTTTTGATTCAATAATACTATCTTTGTTGATTTGAATATTTATATAACTAACAGATGAACCATTTCGGTGTTAGACGAGTACCGTAATACATTGATTAAATGTACTTAGTGCTCTACTTTTATCACAATTCTGTTTGCCTTTAACACGTGTTTAATTTTTATCCGGAGAATTGCTCAAATACGCCTTAACAATTGATGGATAAGGGTATTGGCTTCAAATTATGGAAGGCCCTATCCGACATCTATATACCACATATTATACATACATATATCCAAACATAGCACATTTTCGCGTAATGTAATGTTTTCGACACAAGTCTAGTAGACGACCTAATCCGGAAGCTAATCGGAAAGAGCTTCCACAATTAGTCGTTGAAGGGCGGTTTCTAAAGGTTCTGGTGAAGCGTATGCAAACCGTTTTAAATACGGTTGACAAATGGTGCAAACAATAGTGACTATCAGTCAATGCTCAGAAAACAGAAGTTGTCACGTTCACAAGAAAAAAGCCTAGAACCAGTAGTGATATAGGAAGTGAAAGGAGTCTATGTGTCAACTATCAACTATAGGTGAACTATCTTGGCATATGGTTTGATCAGACTTACATGGAACCACATATCCAGAATACAACCAACAAAGCCACTATTCCCCTTGGTAAGTGCAGAAGTCTGTGGGGAAGGAATTGGGGGCCCCAAGATAACTCTGTGGTTATACACAAGGGTAATTAGACCCATGATAACGTACGGAGCAGTAGTATGGTGGCCTAAGGTGCTCCAGGCGGGGCGGCCAAAACGCTAAGTGGCGTACAAAAACTGGCGTGTCTATATTAGTGATGTAACGAGTACGTGATTTTACACATTCGCGAATGCGAATATGTGCACTAGACATTCGCGAATGCGAACTTTTTAACTTTACTAGCGTCATCTATTAGTTTTCAGTTTACAACTATACGAACACTTGCATTAAGCCCACGCAGAGAATTAAATTTCTCCATCACTGCATCAACCATTTCAACAGGTAAAAGTTACCCGTTAAAATGGATAATCCGATATTCGCAATATTCGCATATTTATTGCGAATGCGAATATTCTCAAAAACATGCGAATATTCGCGATTGCGAATGCGAATGCGAATATTCGTTACATCACTAGTCTATATGCTACGGATGCGATGAGATCGACCCCTACCACTGCAGTGGAAGTAATTATAAACTTGCTACCGCTACATATTTACATACAAGGAAACGCCAGGTCTACAGCACATAGACTTATGCATAGTCAAGCACCGATAAGTAAATCGCACGGCGCTGACTATCAAAAACCATTAGATGAACTTAAGGAGACACCACTTTGGGGATGACATGTGATGCCGTGGTTCAAAAATTCAATCTAGATAGAAAATATCAGGTTATAATACCAAATAAGAAAGACTGGGAGACAGGTACTCCAGTAAGAGCGGACTCGAACTGGTATACAGGCGACTTCAGAGCTGGAATATACACTAAGCAGCCTCAAAAAGGTTATTTCGGTAATCTTCAGCAAAGACACAATGGTGTTCCAGGCTGAGCTTGCTGCAATTCACCATTATGCCAGAGAAATAGAAATATGGACTGAGGTAAATAAAAGCGTCGTCATCTGCTCTGACAGTCAGTCCACACTTAAAACAATTGGTTCCGTAAGTGTGGACTCCAAGCTGATTTGGGACTACGTAAGCGCCCCAAATGAGGCAGGCACCCAAAGGGGATTAACATTAACCTGGGTTCCTAGCCACTCGGGCGTGAGGGGAATGAGGCGGCGGACGATCTGGCCAGGCGAGGTTCGTCAAATCTTTGTTTGGCATTACCAAATCGCAAATTAAAAAAAAATCCATCTATGAATGTATGTATGTATGTATGTAAGTAAAAGGGTGGTGTTACACTGCGACCTAAAAGATCTATTGTGTCCCCTATTCTTGCTGCTTTACAGCTGGTCTTCCAGTCCTATTCCTTTTAGAAAGTGTAGGATGTCAGAGGGCCCCAGTCTAGGTAAGTCTCCCTCTTCGATTTCACATGCTCCCAGGTGAAATGCCCTCGAGTTGCACAGTGCTACACAGTTTGAGAGGAGATGGATGGGTGTTTCATCCTGTTCCCCACAGAATCGGCATTCAGGATCTTTTTCCAATCCAAGCTTACTCAGGTGTCCTTTCAGTCTACAATGGCCTGAAAGTATTCCTGTTAATATGCGAACATTGTTCTTACTCAGGTTGATACATTCTGTAAACCTCTTCTGGTTATAAGTTCCCAGAAGAATTTACTTTGCCTCATCCCTGGAGATTTCCCAATAACTGGATTCTCTGTTCCATTTCTATTTTAGTTTCTTCAGTATTGTACTGCTACTTAACCCGCAGAAGGTTCAGCCCTACAAAGGCATTCCAGCCCCTTTTTTTGCGAGCTAATCCGTTATTTCGTTTCCTTCCACTCCTGTGTGACCCGGAACCCACAGGAGGGTTACTTTATTTCTTTTGCCTAGCTCATTTAGTTTCCCTAGGCATTCCCAGACCATCTTGGAGCTGATTTCATATGAGCTCAGCGCCTTGATGGCTGCTTGACTATCAGACATGATAAATGATAATCTCCTGCTTCCGATAGTTCCTATCCATATTGAACTGAACACATCTTCCAATAGCGTGTATTTCCGCCTGAAATATACTTGGGTATTTTCCCAAGCTTTCGAAATATGTAGTTCTAGGCCCATATATTCCTATTCCAGTTCCTTCTGCGTTTTGGAGCCATCAGTATACCATTTGATGGCATTTCTATTCAAGTTCAAGATGGTGTTAATGATCCCACTCGCTCCTGTTACTTAGCTTTGTGGTGAATTCCTTCACAAGCTAAATTTTTTAAATATCATCCCGGGGCATATCCCAGGTTTGATCACGTCGGGAGATTGAGGCCTATGCCTAATCATTCGTTCCTTGACCATTCTTAGTACGGTTCTTTTCGCCACGCCCTCTATTACAATGTGGAGGGGGGCAAGATCCGATACTACTTCAATAGCTGCTGTTGGGCAGGTTCTCATAGCCCCCGTTATGCATACACATGCTAATTTTTGCACTTTCGAGAGATTTAATTTCTCGCGGTGGCCAGATAGTTCTTTTGCTCCATGCTACTGATGCATAGGTGATGATTGTCTCACTATGGCTGTATACATTCAAAGCAGTATTTTGGTTGGCTATCCCAATTTTCCCTGCAAAGTTTCTGCACACATCAGAGCTCTTTTGGCCTTGTTGGTTACTTCAAGTTCATGTTTGTTCCATATAAGTTTATTGTCTAGGGTAAAGCCTAGATATTTAACTTCCGCTCTCCAGTCTATATTTTGCCCATCCAGTTTTATGGTTCTAAGATTGGATTTTCTTTTCCTAGTAAATGCTACTAGGGTTGTCTTAGTGGAGTTAAGATTGAGTCCCACCGATTGACACCACTTCTCGTGAAGTTCAATCCTCTTTGAACTATGTCACAGAGGGTATTCTCAAATTTGCCTCTGCGTATAGGGAATATCATCAGCATACCCTTGACAAGATATGCCTAGATTCGTCAGTCCGCATAAGAGTTCATCTACTATTAGGCTCCACATAAGTGGGGATGTAACCCCCCCTGTGGGCATCCTCTGGTCGTGCTAACCGAGATGGTCTTATGTCCCACTATCGCCTCCACCGACCTGGTAGACAGTAGTTGCGACATCCATCTAGAAGTCACGCCGTCTACCCCCCCTATTAATTAAGGCTTTTTTGACAGCCTCGTGTGGAGTGTTGTCAAAGCACCCTCTATGTCTAGACGGGCGCACACTACGGTTTCCTTATTCGTCAGGCATCTTGGATTTGCTCCGTCACTCCACTAATGCAGTCTAGTGAGTTTGCCTGTTTGATAGGCGTGCTGACAGGGTGTAATGGCACCCGCTCCAAGATGTCTGTTCTCATATAGTATCTACAGCATTTTTCAACCGTTTTCAAAAAGAATGATGTGAGGCTGATAGATCTGTGGGATTTAGGGTGCGTAATGTCCCCCTTTTTCCTGCTGTTTTGGTATAAAGGTGACTTAGCCCTTCGCCAAGCTTTCTGTAATTACCCCAACTCCAGACTACTTCGGCTTATCCGAATCATGATAAGGAAGGATTTCTTCCTGCCCTGTCTGAAGTAGAACTGGAAAAATCCCGTCTACCCCCCGGTGTTTTGAAACGGCTGAAAAGTATTGATGGCCCATTTAAACCGTTCGCCTACTACATATGTGTCTTTGCCACGTAGCTAGCTTCTTTATTTGGTCTTTAATATATCTCGGAAGGATTTTCCGAGGTTCCCACTTTGCTTTCGGAAAGTGGGTTTCTAGAAGGAGAAGAGCTTTCTTCTTTACTTTCAGTGAAGCTTCCATCTGGCTTTCTTAGTGCCATTCCTGAATCGATTCTACCCTTCGCCATTACCTTGTGAAGTCGCGAAGCGGTAGGTGTTGAATCGATTTCCTCGCAGAACTTTCTAAAGCTATCTCTTTTCGCTTTCCTGATAGCTTTATTGTAGGAAGTAAGTTTCTCGGGTAACTCTGCCAATCTCGTTACGCATTGGCCTTGTTAAAGAGCTCCGCGTATCGGATCTTAATTTTGACAGATGGCTGTTCCACCAAGGTGCGTCCTTACATTCTTTTGTCTGCTGAACAGGACAGCTCGAATCGTATGCTTCGAGTATGGCCTTGTTCACCTCTTTAAGGTCGTTTTCCAGATCCAGATGATGCCTGGCCTTTCTGGATTTGATGACCTTTAGATCTATGAATGGATACATAAACAGTCCAGAGAGTGCTGGCAAAAGTGGCTGGCACAGAGACAGACAAAGATATTTCTAAAGGAACAGAGGCCTGAATTTACTAAAGATATTCTGAGTAAAGATAGGAAAACTGTCAAAATGATAGTAGACTGGTCACTGTAGACTAAATGTATATGTACAACATAAGCCTGGTAGGTGCAGATTCTGCGTAGAGGAAGAAGAAATACTAGTTCATGTGCTATGCCAATGTGACGGCCTAACGAGGACAAGGTTTCTAGTAACGATCGTGGAGCACTCCACAGCTGGCAGTTAGCTCCCAAGGATGATAGGGCTAATTAAGAGGCCAAAATTAGAGAGCGTTTTCTAGGCAAAAGGTAATCACAATAGAAATGAAAAGATCGCGGTGAAACAGGTCCGAAGGTCACCCAAACTCTAATCTAGCCTAATTTAAACTTCACAGACACAAACACTTACAGTTCACTGTTTCAGTAAGTGTTAAAATGTGGTTTAATTTACAAGATGAATAATTTTTATGAAAATAAAGAATGTTTACTTTTTCAATTTTATTTACAGTAGCTACCACATGTTATTCATTTTTATTTTCTGTAAAAATGGTATTCTCTTATTTTATCTACACCTATAATGTTAACGAGTGTTTTAACAAACCCCATTTTTATGAGATTAATAATTTTGACCGACAAAAGCTACTACTGGATTGCTATTATATTTGTATTTGCCCACGTATCCGGTGACTCACCTAAATATTGCTATGAAATATCTATCATAAAAAGGACAATAACTTTCGGAATTTCCTAGCACAAGATTGGTTTATGACTGATATTGGAATGTTAAAGAATAAAGCTTATATATTTATAACTAGTTGCGCCCGTGTTTATAGGATCTGCCATAAATAAGTGAAGAGAAAACGTTAAATAAAGCGAAATGTGGTGCATAAAATATTGGTGTTCCTTGCCAGCGTACACATAATTTTCCCATTTATAGAATTTTAATTCATTGTTTAGGGTTTTATCAATTTTAACATGACGACATTATAACGATCAAAATGAACCACAGGTTCTGAAGGTGGTATATATGGAGAAACTCAGAACTTGCAATATACTACTGTAAGTACATCAAACAGAAATACTAGCAATAGAGACATATGCCCATAAGGCACTGGAAAAACAATCCAAGCGTTAGCTGATCAATGTCCTATCGAATAGTCAAGCGGTTCTAAACTCTAAATAAGACATTAACATTCTATCAGATAACATCAAAACTAGCTTGAGATTGTCTGGGAGATTGTCTGGAAGAAACCTAAAGACACTGGCTAAACACAACAAGGTTACTTTGGTGTAGGTGCCAACGCATATGAGCATAGCAGGCATTGAATTTGCAAACGAGGTAGCAATAAATGGTTCTGAAACAACATTCATTATACCTGAATCGGGTTTGGCGATAGCCAAGCTGATACGTGGTCCAGTGGCTGCATCAAAAAGAAACAGCAGGCTCACTGGAACAGCGTTGAAGCACAGATACACATTAAATAGATGATGAGGCAACTATCCCTGCATT
Organism: Protaetia brevitarsis; assembly: GCA_004143645.1. NCBI lineage: Eukaryota > Metazoa > Arthropoda > Insecta > Coleoptera > Scarabaeidae > Protaetia > Protaetia brevitarsis. The sequence continues at coordinate 2,910,822 of RXPK01000086.1, forward strand.
TAGCAACGGATCTGCCGGCTCTCAACCGAATACATCTTAGAACGGTAACGATTATATTGACACTTTATTTAAATATGAACAAATATAGTGTTCAAACTTTCAACCAAATGTAAAATCCCAAAACATCAGCAGAAATGAGAACCACATCAATTTTATTAAGGAACCTATTACATATACTTTTACGATGAACTTTGCTATACCAAGCCTGATTTACAAATATGACTGTTAGTGTCTATATCTTTGTTGCAGGGGTTAATCTTAGAACGGGACGCATGGGCATATTTCCATCAGCGTATGCAGTAGACTGTGATTATAGCGACTGGGATTCTACATGCGAACATGGTAGAAGAGAACGCTATCTTTTAGGATACTTAGGGTCCGTTGAAACACTTGCTCATAAAGGAACATCGGTTGTTTGTCAGGCCGTAAGAAGAGTTGTAGGATTAGGTATTAACGATCCTGAACCCCAACCTTGTATATTGGAAGTATCGGATCAAGGCCTTAGAATGGTTGATAGAAGAAAACGAAATGTTAGTATTATTGTTTAATTCATATTTGTAAGAACTGTTTTGCTTAGGATAGTTAATTTGTATTTTTTTTATTGCTTCTTAACGCATGTTCTGTAATGCTGTCATCTCTATCTCACTAAACGCTATGGAAAATATAGTATCTAATTAGTAGACAGATTTTCGCTTGTTTTTAAATATTTATTTTATATTTAAAAGAACGAGTTGTACAGGTATCCCACCGAATACTAGCTCTTTGATTACAGCTCTATTTTTGATTTTAGAAAAAAGTCTCTAATACAAAAGTTTTACAGAATTCAATGCTGCATGACTTTAAAATATTTTTGACTATACTGGCTGTTCCAAAAGTAGGAAAACGAATACCTATTCCGTTATTTTAAATGGAACACCCTATATTATTCCATTTTTAAATTCTACGGAGAAAAATAACACACTTCAGTCCAGCATTTATGCTCTCACTGCATACATTTTTCGGAACTACTCTTTGAGAAAATTTTGTATAATAATAATAAAAAAATACATATGACTATTTGTAAGCCTGATAGCTACTGAAAACTTGCGAAAAAATTAGGGGTGCAATTAAAAAAAAAATAAAGTGGGAAGGGGGTAAAAGGCTATTTATACAGGGTGTGAATTTGATGTAAAATCGTACCATTAACACTGGATTTTACTGCAACTTTTTATCTATATTAGTTTCCGAGTAAATGCGTGGAAAAATAGATATGGAACACACTGTATACAACATTAAACGGCGTATGTTTCATGAAATATGAAATATTATTCCGAATATCATGGCCTTCCGATTCGAGTATTCCGATTATTGAAATCATCCGAATATCTACAACGCTAGTTTGTATATGCATTTGTTTTAGGTAGGTATTCATATTTAAAATACCATACATGCATACTTAGCTTGATACAACAATGAAACTAAAATCGGTATAATTATATACAGGTACATGCACACTATGGTCCTGAACATTTGCTTAACATTAGCCTAAGGTAACTTGATTTTTTAAATTGCAGTTTATATCTTTGCTATGCTAAATAAACCCTTACGTAAAGCTTTTTCAATTCAGACTAAACATTTATGACGACTCATGCAGGATATTGTAGATAATTATTTTTAAATAAATCCAATAATAACTGCGATATAACTAAATAAAGCCGCAAATTAGCATACATCACTATCAGGTCATAGAATATAAAACTAATAAGTAACAGGTTTTTTGAAACTAGAAAGAAATTTAATTTAATTTAATCTTGTAATAAATGTAGACTGGCGAACTGAATACCAGGCAGATTACGTACAGCAAGAGAAAAAAGTTTCCGCGTAGCTTGGTAGTAAAGAACTAACATCCAACGATATCTATTGTCACCACCCGAAAAAAAAAATACCTAAATTCTTTTCATATATTTTATTCAATAAAGCCCGTAAAAATTGTGTTCTCGTCTTATTTCTCTTTACTACCAAGCTACGCGGAAACTTTCTTCTCTTGCTGTACCTTTTCAAAGCGACCTTTTGAGGCAAGCAAATTTAATACTTTCTAATGTTGGAGTAGTACTTGTGTATGTATGTGTTTTATTAAATATCATTTGTGAATATACACTGACGTAAGATGTAAAACACAATTGCTGCTGAATTTTTTTAATAAAAAAATGCTTACTATTATTTCTTGATTTTTATTTGGCGGAGAAAGATAATTAACTGTTTGCAATAGTTCGGCAGCTCATAACTTGTTATTTTGTTCACTAACAAACTAGTAATAAAGTGCGCAATTGACTAATCTAAAGTGTTCAATTGGTGGGTCTCCGTTTGGTGCTGGTGCTGACTTAGTGTGTCCGGCAACTGTATATATTTTTACCTACCTAATAAAGTGCTCAATTGGTTCCCGTTCACAGAAACAATATTACCAATGTTTGGTAGGCTGTGGTAATTGTTTTACCATAATGATTAAATGTCAAAACTATCACAAAATAATTTGTTTTATGTAACGCGTTTTCCGTGATTTCTTTTTTTTTTAGTGAGCTACCTAAAGAAACTTGTGTAAAAAGAGTCATCCACATAGAAAAATAGAAAGAAGAGAATGAGGGAGGCATTTCCATCCATTTCGTAGAATTGTTGAAAAAACTATCCCAAAATTCGCAAAAGAGGGTAGAAATATGCTTAACAGAAAGAGGATATATTTAGGAACTTCTGCCAAAAATTTTGATAATTAGAGAGGATTGCTACGTATAAATATTTTGAATTAAAGATGTATTTTGTTCTGGTTTAATATTCATTTGTTTTTTTATTATAAATAAAAGACAACATTGAGTCTTTTATTTTAAGGATTTACGAATAAAATACATACTATTTAAGTAATTAAGTACCTAAATATATAGATAATAAAATAAATAAGAAAAATAAATAATATATACTATAAATAATACTGAAATGTAAAAAGGACAAAATACTACATACAAACTTATTTTGACGTTTAACTATTATGCTGGTGAAATAATTATCATGGCCGGCCCTATTAAAAATAGATATTATTTCTACTATCATCATTCAATATATATTTTTTTTTTCAAAAAATATGTCATTAGATTTATATTTTATTATCTGATACTAACACATATTTATTAATTTGATGCTTTATTCAATTATATACTAACCCGATATAAAAATTAATGGAAAATTCGATAGGTTTATTTAAAATCATTTATTATCTAGAAAATTCTACATGAGGTATCATCAATGTTTATTATAAATTAAATAAGGGATACAGAGTGGGGGTAAAAAAATCTATCTCAAATTATTGTTATTAGTGAACTAATGTATGCAGATGATCTCGTTATCCTGGCTAACACAAAAGCAGACCTACAGGAAAGTATCAAAATATGAAATCGAGAAATTAAAAACTTCGGATTAAGAATTAATGAGGGAAAAACAGAGGTAATGGCAATTTCAAGAAATCCAGAAATGATAAACATAGAAGTGGACGATGTGACCTTAACACAAAGTGATAACTTTGAATACTTGGGAACTATCATGAACACAATGAGTGAAATGGAACAAGAATTTAACAACAGAATGAATGTGAATAAATGCTATTATGCACTCAAAAAAGTTTTATCAGAAAAAAAGAGGTATCGGACAAAACAAAAATAAAAATTTATAACTCCGTGCTTGTTCCTATCTTGACATATGGATGTGAAACGTAGTCATTGAGTGAGACACAAAAAAGTAAATTAGAAGTGAGTGAAATGCGATATCTGAGAGCGGCCGCGGGAGTGTCTCGTAGAGATAGAATTAGAAACAGCTTGTTGCGGGAGCGCTTTGAGATAGTGCCAGTAGTACAAAACATTGAGAGGAGACAGTCACAGTGGTTTGGACATATTTCACGAATGGACAATAGTAGGAAAGTAAAACACATATGGACAGCTGGAATTGATAAGAAGCGGGCAAGACGAAGACCGGCTCAAACATGGAACGCGCAGGTTGTTAAAATCTTAAAGGAGAGAAGTATAAGTTGGTGTGAAGCAAAGCGGATGGCTCAAAATCCTGCTGCATGGCGGGTTTTCTGCAATGCACTTCTACACCTTTGAAGGTAGAAGAGGAGGGATTATATATGTATTTATGTATACAGGTGAGTTTCTTATCTTGAGACAACGGAATATCTCTAAAACACTGCATCAAATCAAATAAAGATCTTAATAAGATTTGTTATAATGTAGGGGGCTCACTGAATGGTGCCGAACTCGATCCCCCACCTCCCCTCCCCTCCCCCACTTCGATGTATTGAAGTGGGAGGGCACATTTTCTGAAATGGGTATAATGAAGTAAAGCTCTTCGTTTTTGAATGGCTTTTTGAAATGTTATTTAATGTTAAAAAAAAAAAACACAAAATCATGTTTGCTTGTTTCTCTTTTTTGTGTATTTTTTCTAGACGTTCACATTCATGTTTTTTGCGATTACAGCGCAATGTGTTACGAATCGAAAAAAAAGTTTCAAACAGAAACTACATACTTGATGGCGTAGAATCCGAATCTGCAATACAAAATTAAATTCCCATTTAAGATTTCAAAGTTGTTCCCCATCCCACTCTGGGGGGTGGGATGGGGGATCGAGTTCGGCACCATTCAGTGAGCCCCCTACATTATAACAAATATTATTAAGATCTTTTTTGATTTGATGCAGTGTTTTAGATATATTCCGTTGTCTCAAGATAAAAAACTCAGCCTGTATATAAATTAAAAGGTTTGTGTAAGGGTTGATTTTACATAATAGTGGACACTGTGTATAATTATATTGATTTTAGTTTCACTGTTATATCACTTATTCACTTTAAATACCATGTACGTATGGTATTTAAAATATGAATATCTAAAACAAGTGCACATGCAAACCACACCGCCTTAACGCTTGCAGTAGAGCCATTTTTGACAAAAGCGTAAAAATGACGTTGTTATTACAGATAGACGTAGATTTCTACGTAGAATTTAAAAATGGAATAATATATAGAGTGTTTCATTTTAAATAACGGAGTAAGTATGCATTTCTCTAGTTTTGGAACAGCTTGTATAGTTAAAAATATTTTTAGATTATAAGTTAAATTCTGTAAAACTTTTGTTATACATTTTCCTAAAATCAAAAATAGAACTGTAATCAAAGAATCAGTGTTCGGTAAGACAACTGTATATTGGACGAAATTTAATGTAAATGATAATATAATTATTTTTTTTTTAATTTCAATAAAAAAAAGAGTGATTCGTTATTAAATAATACAAAAAATTGAGCGGATTGGTGTGAATTGTTGCGCCTGCGATAAATCTATCACTGAGAATTTAGTTCCTCCGGCCATAGCCGCGAATACATGCACAACATGAATACTGACGGATGTTTATTGGATGTCGATTGAAATGCAAAAGAACTACCGAAATTTTCGACTACCCATTCAAATCAAATACGCAATAGTGGGTTTTTTTCTGGAAAATTAGTTAATAGCTGCATTTAATAGGAGCAACTTACATATATGCACTTTTCGCTGTATAATGTTTTGTTCTCATTTCGAAGTTCATTGCAATAACAATTTCAGGAGATTGAAGTGGTCTTAATTAGATAACTTGAACTTCAACATAATTGTGCATTACATAAGTTTTCTTCTAAAAGAGTTTGTTTTTTTTTTTAAATTAAATTTTAATATATTATTACATACAAATTTAATAATCTTTGGCCCGTTAAACTACAATCTTTTTAAGCTAATGATTAAAACATGACACAAAAAGTGTTAGCTTCAATAACAAAAAAATGTTCTCATAATTTTAGGTTCTTTTTACCAATTAAAATTTCCAAACATTACATCGTAAACGTTTGCAAACTTCTTCTGATGATGATAGCTTTACTATTGAAACGTACGTCCAGTTTAGTACAGTTTGTGGTGAGGGGTCTAGAAGAAGTTTGCAGTATTACTAGTGCCACTGTTTGGAGTATTTTTGTCATCGTAAACATTTCCTTAAGAATTAATTTAATTCTGTACATTACTATATCTTAACATGTATTCCCTAAAGAAAGGTGTTTTAAAAAATTATGGAATAATATTTTGTAACATTTTATTGAAGGTAACAATTTTTATTATCGGAAAAACTCGGAATTTCACCGTCAGTTTTAAAAGAGTTGTGATGAAAATAAATTAAATCAACTCAAATTGTCGGATTTTGTGTTAAATGATCACCAGGATGAACGAAAACATATAAACGTTTAGATTATTCTTCTGTTAATAGTTTGTTAATTGTTATAAATTGTGCACTAATAAATTATTTTACCACTTAATATATTTAAGTAGTTGCTCTTATCAACAAATAGTCTACCAAATAAAAAATCATTAATATTTTTCTTAATCATCTTTTTTAGCAAAACGAACCCTGCATAGATTACTTTTATTCACTCAAAAATGTTTCATTCTGCGCATTTCATCCCCGTGATCATCGCTATTTGGGGTTTATCACAAAGCACCCCACTCTTCAAAGGTTTGCATGCCATGTTTTTCGAGGCACGGATTCAACGAGGCCAGTGGCAGAGGGTGTCGGGTAATTCAAATCATTATTTTGATATCAGAAATATTTGCTGTTAATCTTATGCCTGTGTTCCAGTCGTGCCTTTCAGAGGTTCTATCAAAAATTCATCGAGACTGCATACCCTATAGAAGACATATATATAGAGTAAGGAAATAGTGCAATAAGGTTTATATACTTAATATATCTATATCGGAGCTGTGTCGATAAATAAAGTATTAAATACATAATATGTTGATGTTATTTTTTTACAATTAAGTGCTAGCACCAAATAGATTTTCTTCTTTATTTGTCTTGTCATTAAACAATATTTTACCCTGTATATAAATATAGTTTTATAAAACATTTTTTCTTTTCATTTGTGCTGTTGTAAAGTATTACTAAGCTGACAATATTTGAATAAAGTGATTTTTATTAAGTCTTCAATATTTTATTTCTTATTACAGTTATCACAATGGAGACCCCACACAAAAATCAAAAAAATAAGAGCTAAACTAGCTAAATATACATTTCGAAAATAAATCTCAACAGAATTAATTCTGGGACTATTTACTCTGTAGAGAAATACTGGACAAGCTGTTCATTTAATTATGAATTATTATTATTGTTTATTTTGAATTTATAGTCACCTGGTAGTGGCGGTCCGTGACTTTTCCATTCTTTTTAAGTAGCAAGGCAATGTATTAACCAATTAACTTGGCGATGAGCAAAAAATGACAGCCTATTTTAATATGAAAATATTAGTATACCTAGCAAATGTATTTTATCAATCAAGTTATTGTAAAATTATTATATATATATAATCATCCTTTTAAAACTTTCTTTGTTGATTTTTCATTTAATTTTTTGTTTCAAACATTATTCCGTACGTAGTGCATTTCTCTACATAGATAGGTTAGTACTTTTTAGTAGGTCTGGTAGCGTGTGTGGTAAACCTTTTTTCGGCAGATTAGTCATCGGGTTGATTAGTCTGGATAATGTTAAAAATTGACAATAAATTTTTGAGGAGAGTAGCGGAGCGGTTTCGTCAAGAAGCTTAAGCCCTAGTGTCGCTAAGTTTGTTTCTCGTCAAGCTAGATGTCTCTGAATAAATTGTTTATCATGATATTATCGTTGATTTTTTTTTCATGTAATAAAATGAGTTTCAACGTGGCAAGAGTTAAACTAAATTGGAATTAATTTAAGCAATATAAGGCTTTTTTCAACATACATTAAGTATTTTAAAAACCGAGGATTTTAAGCGAAAAGAAACCAGAATATGCCGGGGAAGTCTACCGGCTTCAACTGTAATGGAAAATGTATCTATTCCAAGGCGATTTCAACACAATGAACGTTTGTAACGTTGTAAACTACAGTTTTGCGAGTATAAGTATGGTTTGTGGGCCGAGGCCCACAAGTACGAATACTCGCAAAAGAGTTTCTGGCCGTGTGATATACAATGATTTTGGGCCGACAAATCTTAACTTTGAATTGAAAATAGAAAAAAAAAATTGACACTAGGGAGTTTGCAGTACAAGTTGGCACACATGTTACATACCTTAGATTTTGACTTTTTCGAGAATAAATCTCTTTCTGTAATTTTCTTTCTAGTTTAATATCTATTTATCAATAATAAGTGCAATGAAGACACCAGTTCATCTTAACATGGTTGAACAGTAACTTAATGACAATTTATTATACGTCTGTCATGTGGAATCTAGTGCGGCCAACCTTAGTGGCAATATGGTGACTACTGAAAAATGAGTGTTTCTGGGCGGAGATGTAAAAAAATATTTTGAAAACCAAGTTAGCCGTTTACATTTTTATTATTTAACATAAAAATATCTTGATAATTGATAATCCTTGTTCATATTTTGTGATTCGATTCATAAACAAACAGAAAAGCAATTCTCCTACTCATTCGATTTCCTATTTTAGATACGTACTTCATGTAAACGTCGGACTTCGCGTTCGTAAGTTATTTTCTCAATACTTAGATGGATTATCTCTGACTAGATGTCATATCATACGAAATCGTAATTTACTACGTAATTTTTCATGCAGTCGCTAGATCGCAGCATTTTACAGATAATTCTTGCCGTGAAATCGTAAAATCATTTTCCCCTATCTCGTGGGCTCTCTATATCTCTATATATACATCCTCCCTGGTCCTAGCAATGATAGTCTCTGCCGCTCAAGTGTAATATATTTAAAAACAACATGGTGGGCTGTCTCCTTCTCCTCGTTGCATAAAGTTTGTTCGCGTCGCATGAACTATTTGCACTTTTATGCACTTTTTAGAACTTTTGTATGCAAAAGTGCATAAAAGTGCAAATAGTTCATGCGACGCGAACAAACTTATAGTCTACTTATGGGTTCATCCTTAAAAACGCTTACTTTATGTAGGTAACTTAGGCAACCGTATTTTTTTCCAGCAGGCTCGTCTTCGTTCCAAGCTGCTCTCGGTTGAGCCATTACATCTTCGGTAGTTGCTGTATCATCCGTTTGCTGTGTGTCTGTCCTACGCTGTTTCAGTGAATCTACGGTTTTCCTTTGCTATTGAAATAGGCTCTACGTCGAGATTGAAATGCAAAAAATTGGATTTCAAAATAGGTTCGTTTAGGTACAACATAAGAAAACTAAATAATATATGAAATAATATATTTTTCAACAAACACATGATATAGATTTAAATAGATCTAGAAAATTAACTATTAAATGAATAATGAAGATAACTGAAAAAATCCAGTTTATATTCTGTGCACCTCATACGTTATGGCATTAAGTAACTGTATTCTGATTCGTTCTCTTAATTCAAAATTGATTATATGGTTTTTGCGTGTCAGAATTTAAAAAAAAATGTAGATTTCAAAGACGAAATGTAAATCTGTGAAATGCATATACACACACATAAACAATTTCGAATCAATGGACGCGGTCAACGGACTCAGCTGCTTCATATCAACAGTAATTAAGAGCGGCAGCGTTACGTTGTAGCATTTATATTTCAGTAAATCTTAACCTCAAGCACTAGTTTATTTTTTGGAAACAATAAAAATAAATATCGATAAAGATTATTATTATTAAGCAGGTCACTTGGATCATTTGAAATGAGAAACTCTGTCCTGCCCCTTCAGAGATGAAAGGTTCAATAATTTTATCTACTAGATGAAATTTATTCCAAATGAAAATTTTTGTAATAGAACAATTAACAATTTTTCTTTATGATGATCTGGGTTTGTTGCCAACTATTGTTTGACGAAATATGCGCAGTACTTGCGTTGTTTAAAAGTAAAGTGGTGCTAATAAGATAAGCTCTTAAATGTTAATGTTCGTCAAATCACTAGGAAACTGACCCAGGAAATCCGCTATAAAATGAAGACAGTAGCTGACATGCGCCGTCCGCAACCAATCTTATTGAAAATAAAGGCTTAGAAATAAAACGCAATAAATGTAATTACAGGGATGATTTGTACTTATATGTATGTGTTACCATGTCAAATAAAAGTATTAACTAAGAACATCACAGAATTACTATATTATTTAATTACATATTATGATTTTGTAATATATAAAATTTATACAAGACTTAATTTAATTACAAATTAAAATAGAAATTTATGTTACATATTTCTCGAACAGAACACAAAGAACAGTCTTTACACCTTTAATTGCCTATAATTTGTGGTTATAGGCCATACTTTGAAACGCACGAACATTTCCAGTTACACATTTGATTTATTGACATATGTAGTACATATACTTGACTCACTGTAGCACAAATATGTTTATTTCAAGAGCATGAGAGATAAGTTTGCTTATATTTATGTTAGAATTTTTTATATGACTTATAAAAGTACCTGTACACTTCATAGTTAAATGCAAATTAATTTTTAATTAATTACACATAGTATTTAAGGAATCTATATTTGTCTAAGATTTAATACTGAATACTTATATGGTAACAAAACTATTAAAAACTCATTGGACTATATGTGGTAAGTAATGATTTATCTTCTTTATGCTAGCAACATTTGGTCGTTGGCCAAACGATACGAAGTTCACTTATATGAAAACAATATATGGAAAAGATATGTAAACAAAATATGGTTACTAGACACAATCAAATATATTTACGCTGGCGTTAGATGGATGATGCATATTTACAGGAAACTAAACTAAATGTTTATTTACAAAAAGTAACTTGTCTCTTGTACATGTGTAAAAATATGCTAAACAGTTATATCTACTTTTATAAAATTGGTATAAAACGTACGTATGCATTTATATATACTGATTTACTATTTTGTCCCATAAAAGATGTAATTAAATGTATAATTAAGTGAATTATTATTTTTTCCATTTTAAGGGTTTTTTTTTTACATAGGAAAGCAATCGCCATTTCCATTTGTCTCGGTATTCCACATAAATGAGTATGTTTACATATGTTATAATTTACAAAGATTGACACATGTTTATGTATTTGCTAGTCTTACCAACATTTTTATACATTTTATGTGGTATATTAAGCGGTGTGCAGCCTAGTTTACACGCATTAGTTTAATTGATTTCTATAAAATGGTACTCATAGATTTTTTTTCCCTAATGGTGCATATAATTTTCTTTTAAATAAAATAATTTGAGTTCATTTGTGTTTTTGATTTTTTTTATTTGTATAAAAATAAGTTCTCGGTGTGTATTTGGTTCTAAGCTTAGATATTGTCACATCTTAGTATAAAAAGCTATAAATTTTTTTCCAGAACTTTTTTACATTTACACCTTAAGTTTTGGGGAAACATATTTAACCCTTGAAAGGGCACAATTTCTTGGACATTTTTCTTTTCTTTACTTTTCGTAATTCAAATTCTTATGTTATCCTACAGGTGAAAAAAAAATAATAATATTTCCGTATGAATCTTAGTGGTAAATATAATTACCAGTGACCTATGTGTAACGGATTAACGCGTTTTAGCAAGTTCGTTTATTTCCAAAGTATATTATCAACAACGCCAAATTCGGAAATATCGATATGCTATTTGATAGCTTAATTTCACAGCAAAGCGACACAAGATCGATATAATCATTATATAAATGGTTTTGCCAACATTTACTGACATATGTGTGAAATCGATTGTTTGGCTTAAAAGTAATTGTAGACTACCGATACTGCCTCAAAACTTGGTTTAGGGTGATATTGCACGCGTAAAGGTGCAATTTCGTGGCATCGTCTAACGCCGGCGGCCGGCCCTTACTAGTGTTTTAGTAATAGAGGACTGCTTGGTTGTGCACGCAGCGAAGGGGTTGCCTATACCTTTAGAACTAAAAGCGGTCAGCTGCGGACGTTGGACGATAAAAGTGCACCTTCAGCTATCCAATTGCTGAATTTGTTTACATTTATAGAATATTAGTTGGCTACAATTTTCGAAATTTTTCCACTAGTTTTCACTTTTAAAATATTTGCACGTTTATATATTATAGTTAAGATTAAGTGAGTTTTCGGATAGATATATCTGATATACATTAACACCCGGCTCTATTAAATATAATAAATAAAATGCGATTATTTATACATTTAATCCTTTGGCGGAAACTACGAAGGTCAAATTCTGCGCAAGCTGAAAAGGTTAGTTAGATAATTTAGCTATATCCTTTCGGCTGGCGGCAGTTAGATATCATACTTTTGATTGCGGTTTTAAGATCGTAAAAGGATGTAAAAAAGGAAGCACCCAAAAGGTTAACACATCTATTTACTGCTACTTGACGAAAGTAACATTTTGGGCTGTTAAATAATTCGGTAAACTTTCTATATTACGTTAAATTTTTAAACAATTGCGCTTTTACATCTAGCTTTTAATTTAAATATTTATACCAAATTTTTTTTTTTTGTGAAATTAATATTTCACTCTAAAAAGATATTAAGATAGCAAATGTTACGCTTGAATTTAATATTTATTATTATTTATAAATTTATTACTAGAGAATAGAGAACTTATAGAAATAATTTTAATTATTGTTCTTGTTATCAATATCACTGTGTACTTAGCAGTGGTAGATCAATTTGCCCTTATATTAAATGCATCCAATGAAAATGTCTTCATTTAAACGTCATTTCTCATGCCAATAAAATACTTTTTATTCACATTTAGTACTTCTAAATTTAATTGCACAACAATAAAATAAACTTAAATAAGAAAAATTGTAATGAATAGGGTATCAATAAAATTTGAAGAGAAAAATACCAAAGGGAATTAAAATTGAAATATACCCACTGTTGCGCCCACGCAAATTCTAAAAATCATTTTTACTTTTAATCCTTTGGCGGAAGCCAGGAAAATCATATTCTGCAAATGTAAATCTTTGTCACATATCGTAAAGAATTACGTTTTCGACGATTATCCGTTCCATTCAAGATTACGAAAATGACAGATGATATAACAGCATTCATCTATTGTCGCCAGCCGAAAATGAATACTTAAATTCTTTTTAATACTTATATCAACAGAGCCGTCTGTTTACAATATATTCCGCTCTTCTTTACTAGCCAACACCCAGATTATTTTATTCCCTTGGTGCACTAGTGCGACAGTGGAAAGACTGTTTATTAATATTTTGCTATACACACATTGTATACAGAAATTCTAATTGTTTGAGCAAACAATGAATCATCGGTGCCCTCCTGTGATCTGAAAACATTTTGGAAAGCTACAGCTACTATTAGCTTATACTACCTCTGCCTCTAATGACTAATTCGTGTAATCTCAATTTAACAAATATAGGTATATTACCTGATAAGCATATTATTGTGACATTAATGCTGAGCGTTAATGGATAATTTTTCTGAGTTATATTTATTATTTAGAAAGTTCTGTGGAGGACTTAATAATTCATTCCGTGATATATAATAATATGTATAAACCTATATACACAATATTTTTATATCGACATGTTTACGTCAATTGTAGCACGGTCGTCAGACCTGTCTTTTCGGGTAACCGAAATTGGGCGAAATCAAGCATTACTGATATTAGTGATCGAGCTAATCTCCCTTTTGTCATAACTTTGTGGTGTGTACTTATCCCATTACACTATTATAGAGATGTACGCTTTAGGTTCATTGGCATGGGGGCATATTCTTGTCAAAATTGAGAAAATAACTCCCTGTGGCTATCAAAGTGTCTTAAGGGGGTATCGATTATCGATGATATCGGTCACTAGTGTAAATCTCGTTCTGGTCAATTACGGTAATCTGTTTTCTTTTTTCTTTCCGGGTCGTAATGATTAAAATGGAGATTTGGATCTGTGGGGATGTCTAATAAGTTGCAAATTGTTTAGGCTTCATCTACTCCGAAAAAAAGTGTATGCTGCTATTATGTAGATATAATAACTACGACATAGATTAATCAACAACGATATAAGATAAAAAGCGGCACTTTTGATGTTTTGTCGCCAAAAAAATTACTTTTAGCGCTACTTCATTATTTTAACACCAGTTGCTTCAGCTATCTTCTTTCAGTTACACCAATGACAAAGAACGTGTGTTAAAGAGGGAAGTACAATCTCGACTCAAGATGGCCGGTATTTATCACCTGCTCTCATTTGCAATTCGATTAGTAGTAAAGAGATTATTACTGTTATCATTAAGTAGATACTAATACAGAGAGAATCAAACAAAATAACAATAAGTTGAATCAAAAACGTGGTTGATTTACTCCAGGGATAATATTTAATTCTTCTTGATTACTCCTAACGACCAGCAGGATCAACATCAAAATAATGACTGCATTGCTAGCCTCTCTGTAAATTGACGGTACCAAGGAACATGTAAGTTAAGATGTTCCTTGACAGTGCTGTCAGAACGCCGAAGTCATGCATGCGGACCACATTGTGAACCCGTGTATGTCCTCTTCACTGGAGTAATGATCGGTTAAGTTCGAGTTAGTTCACTGCCTATTGAACTTACACGATCTGTACACGTGGTAGATTTGTTTATGTGAGATACGGAAGCGCAATTGGGATCTTTTCTAAGTTCGCTTTAGCCAATAGCAAGGAACATATAAATAAGAAGGGAGAGTTAGCAAAAATGTTCACTGCGCGGAAGCGCCATTTTTCTCGGGTTCGTTTTAGCCAGTAGGAAGCTAATAGATGTGCCAAGCTCAACTCTTGTCAAAACAGTGCTTAATAGGCATTAGATAGTTTTCGAGATTTTTATAACTTAAGTATAACATTTATGCTGGTAACAACAGTGGCAAGCAACATAACATGCCAATGTGGTAGCTTAAAATTTTTAAAAGTGTGTATGCAGTACCATTTCTTTTGAGTTCGTTCTAGCCAATTTATAGGCCTTTTTTGGCGATACAACTAGATTCGAAGTGGTTTAGAGCAATTCAGGATTACGTCACTTGACCATGCGGTTCGCCAAAATAAACTCAGTTTGCTTAGAACTTACAAAATGACAGATAGAGTTGTGTACAATTTTATTAAATCTTGTGGAATTAGAAAATACCAGCACTGGTTGTAAAATCAATCTTCTACATCATATTTATATTAACTGCATTTTTATAATGTTGTTATTGGAATGAAAAAAAAAAAAACGTTTTAGGATACCATATAGTGATGACTGGGTTGCAAATTGTCTTCAACAGATACAATTTCTACATACACTTTCCCATGTGCCATTGTATTTTTGCACAGTTGAAGAAATTAGTTACTTAATGCCAGATAAGTTGGTGGTGATCAAGCACTGACCATAGAAAAAATGGCGCTTAATTACAATGTGGTATCTTTGAAAAGGTTAATATTTACTGGCGATCGGTTCAACCTAGCTGTTTCAAATGAGACAAATATAAAAAAAAATGTCTCCACTCTTATCAAAATTTATCATTTGACCCAAAAGAACAGGACTATATTAATATTGTTAATTAATCGCCTTCATCTCTATTAACAATTTAGATGCCACTCACAATTTTAGTAGGTAATTGCTAATTATTACAGCGACCGAAAGCGAAGTTGTTTGCTTATGACAACCTTAACATAACCTCCCAACTGCTTCAAACTCTGCTCCACGGGTTGGTTAGCGGGTTTGATAAACCAAAGTTAACCAAATTTAAAGTGGTCTGTACATAAATAACCAAGCGAGTAACTGTAGCACCATTTCATGTGATTTTAAGGTCTAGGCATGTTCAGTATCAAAACAATCCTAAATCACTAAAGCTTTGCAATAGCCTGTAGTTAAGTTCCTAGAGTAAGGCAGCTAACCTCAAAAAGTAAATATTTGTTATGACGTTACTATTTACTGCCCGAGAAACATCCCTTTGGTTAATTTGAGAGCTATTTAACAGATAACTGCTGTTTTCAGGCTCTGGAAATCGGATACTCTATTAAAGCCGAGCAAATATCCTTAGCGATATTTTTAGAAACTTGTAATCATTAATCCGAGGCACAGATGATTCGTTGTTTACTTATACGGCCATCGATAGTAGGAATTCCTTACAGCGAATGATTTGTTTTTCCTTTCTAATATTTTAGAAAATATAAATAATGTAAAAATAATTGGTATTAAAATACACAGTTTCTGCATTTTCCGTAAATACATCGAAAGCTTGTCAGACGATGTTATTTTATTCTGATATTATATTAAGGTTGGGCTAACAGTGGGCGGGGTTTACAAGATTTATATTTTACTGTACAATACATTTCATGGAAATTTGTTGTAAATGCAGAGTCGTAAACAGAATAATTATGAAGATCAGTAAAGATGGATTAAAAAGATACGTTAATAACAAGAAAATTAGAACAGTTTTTTAATGGATTTGTTTATTTATCCAAGTTTATAGTATTTTCTTGATTAAATAACCAAGATAATTAATAATATTGGGCCTACTCATGATAGACAGCCACACAGATAAACAAGTGGGTAAAATATTTTTCTAATATTCTTTTTTTTATTACTTATTATCTGTTTCTACGGCTCTTCAGTCGTTCTCGACACTATTGTTTCTCATGGATATTTTATTTGCTATTTTACGTTCAAATAAAGTTTTAACAAAATATATTATACAAAAAAATATAGGTCTGGTGAATTCGTATCTTTAAGGTTGCTTTATATATTTCTGCCTATTCGCCTGAATTTCGTAATCATCAGAAAATTAATTAATATTATTAAATTAAACTAAGTTCATAAAAGCTTCCTTGGAACATTTGAATTATTTTTAATAAGACGTTTAATATTTTGTGGAACGATTTTCATTATTTTGGATGAAAAAAAAAAGAACAACACTTACTAAGTTTTGGTGTAAATTACTATATATAAGAAAAACGGGTCACTTAATGCATGAAAAATTATAATAATAATAACTCAGCACTACAGGCCTTGAAGGCCCTTGGCTAGGGTGCCGGAACACACCGAGCCACTGAGAAGTGTTGTTCGAATGGTCACCCACCAACAACTGGTACCGCATATTGCTGCTTGACTTTCAAGATTGGCAATGATGCACCCTTCCTTCTCAGCCGTACTGCCGGCGCATGAAAAATTAATATTAATAAATTAATTAAAAAATTAAAATTAATATTAATTTTTAGTACGTCAGAATTGGAAGTCAAAATTCAATTAAAAATATGTTTAAACTTCTTTTCATTAGTTGCATGTTTGAAACGTTATGTAGTTGGCTTATTAAGATTTATTGATATATGGAAGACTTTTTTTATTGCACAGTGTGTAGTTATGAACTTAAGTACTTAATTGAAAGTTGCGTTTAGGTAGTAGTAGAGAGTTTCTCTTAATGTAATAAATATTCCAAAAACAAGCTTTTTGAACTCCGGTTAATTGCCTTGCTTTTTGAATAGTTATTTATTGAGTTTGTTTTAGATTTGTAGTTTGATAATTTCAAGATATCTAAAAGTAATTTAAGACGCAGTTATGCAGTAAAACGGAGAAATATAGCTACAGAAAGGTGGATGATTTAAAAGAATTATTATATTAATTATTTTCATTGTTTTAATTTACGTATTAACAAAACGGGTTACCTTTACTTTAATGGGTATAATTGTTTGGCCTTGCATACTCCTAGATAATAAGGTATATTTATACATTTGATTTATTTTTTCCAAACATCAAGAACACACATAGTCTTGACGTTGTTGCACGCTGCATTTTTCCGACACTGTGTTGCAAAGTGTATTAAGAGTTGTTGATGACTCTTAGAATGTCAGTTAAGTTATTGCTGTATTGCACCAACACTATGTACTTACTATATACATAAGTAAATGTTAATCAGTCTTTGGTAAGTAAGGAAAATGTTTGTGCAATAAGTGTTTCATAGTGATTATTGATGCCTCGTAATAACCGTGAAATATTTAATCGAAAGCTGCCAATGGTAGGAAACAAGTATGCTTATAAGCCGAAATATATGAATTAAATTATTTTTTTCTTAAATTTCTACATACAAATAGCTTATGTACGCTCTAAGTACAGTAGCTACACATTTTAAATGGAATAAAATATATCTGATATAATCACTGCTTCATTTGCTATTGTACTGCACACTAATCCACATTCGGTAAAACGTCTTTTTGGTAAGTTACGATTTCCACAATTGTATTATTTAGTATTTGTAGAAGTTATGCTACCTATATTTTAGTTTCATTCGAATTACGTGATCATATATTGGTATAACTATTTATTCATATGAAGTGTATTTATGTATATATAGAAATTAAAGTGTAAATTTAGCGTCAGTCTCATAAAATCAATGGCACAAATGTATGTAATGACTTTTACTTATTAAAAGTGCCTAACAGTCGGTAATATGTCGAAAAAATACGACATCATCGGCTATAGTTCTTATCATCACCTATTATCAGAGACTTCTGTTATACTGGGATACGATTTTGTCGTGGATGATGGCAAGGCTGTAGATTCTTGTGAACTCTTGTGGCGTTTATTTGAATTCGTTTCCTGTGAAGAATTGGGCGGCCTCTTTACAGTCTTCATTTTTAGATACCACGGGTGACTCGTAGAGTGACTGTCTGTATTACAGTCTTGGATTTCCACTCCCGACCGGGGACTCAAACTTGAGCCGTGTTCGGAATCCGGCGATGGAAGATTGGTCACTAAGTGAGCTATCGCAGCCTCCAGCTGCTGTGGGTCCTCTACCTCCTCTGACTCTGAGTTGTTTATCATCTGCAACATTCCCTAAATATATAAAACAGACAAGTGTAGAACGTCACAAGACAGATCTATTAGTTGTTAGTTTATGAGAGGCACATTGTTTGTTATTAGCATGTTACTAGGCATACAAGAGTGCAAAAAAATACCCGAATTCTAGAGACTACTGGCACAGATAAGTATACAGATAGTTCGCCTTACGGGAGTCCTGGCAGCGGGTATCGCTTAAAAATGGAACCCTGAATAAGTTTACCCCGGAGCAGTGAATATATCGACGCTCGATGCTGGCTTTAAATGCGCATTCATACGGTGCGGAAAGTGCCAGAGATTTTAAAGATTTAGTTTTTTCTTTTTTTAATTTCTAAAGGATGATTTAATACGCATTAAATGGATAAAAAAGTACGGGCGAATAACGAACTGGGAACGGTTTGTTATATTGATAAAACAGCAAAAACATACCACAATATTGTGCTTGCAATCCACATACACATACTGATATTTTAAATTATAAATCATCGTTAGTATTAAACATTGAACATCATCAAAACAAAGAATAAATTGCAGACTTTATGTATAATAAATACAGTTATTTATTAAATTAACTCTTGTGAAATGTACCAAATAAAATTGGCATGTACAGGCTGTTTCAAATTCGCGAATCACCATGAAGATTTCGCTTGTTAAAAAAGATAAAATAAGGCACAATTTAATATTATTTTCGAAAGTAGGGAAGTGTTCCAAAACTTAGGAAAAGTAAATAAGGAGGGTAAGACAGGTAAAACTTATGACCATGTTTTGATGGGATACGCTACATAAACTCATATCTTTTAATAGACATTTACGAAAATTGGATTATAAGGTATTTACCGACTTTTTTTTTCCTGTACTAGCACATTGTAGATGCTATGATTTCCTTTCACTTTCGGTACATCGGTATATATCCGATCTAATTTTCCTAAACCCCTAATATCTCGGTTAAACCAAGATCCGCTATAAAATTTCTTTTCAATTCGCGGGAGTTTTAATCGAAATTCGGCTGCAAGAACTTTTCCGAGCAAGTTTTAGAACAAATGTTAGTAAAAACTTATGATCCCTTAAAAACGCGAATTGCGGGGTGGATGAAGCCTAGTTCTTCATCCCAACTAATGAGAGAAGACATCCCAAATATGGCAATATCGATATTATTTGTAAAAACGAGACAATTTATTGAGAATAAAATTTTGTAAGCAGAGCAAATGGGTTACGTCTCAAAATTGTTGAAGTGACAAGTTGAAAATCTTACAAAATAAGTAAACCCCTCCGTTGTTTGGAATTTTCTTTTATTCTTTTATGTTATTTCTTTGTCTCTATTAAATAGAAATGTGTGAGGCATCGTATTATGTTTCTCTTGAGAAGAGGAACTTTCTGCATAAGTTTATTATGCATTATTATTTAAATTAAATATGGTACGCATATTTCTATTTCAAAGCAGAAGATACTTATCTGCGGTAAAAAGGTAATAAGTCTGACAAAGAAAAGTGTACAGAATCGGCAATACCAGGATTATATAACTTAATTGTGTCTCGTACATTGTCTTATAAGTTAATATGTAAAGTTAGGGTTTTAGGAACAGTTTTGAAGGGTGACCCGAATCGGAACCGCTATTTTTCTTTGGACCGGAACCGAAATGGAACTCTTATTCTATTTTTATTTAAGTTTAACTACTAAGCCGGAACCACTAGAAGTTAAAATGATTTTTTCCGATACTTTTTTTATTTGATTTCACGATAACATTTCGTTATACATTTTGCTTTTCTCAGTTCTGGTTTAGAATTTAAAATTGGTTGAGTAAATAAATAGAAATCAATAAATATAAAATTTTTATTTTTCATTTTCTTCACAATAAATATATATAAAACAGAATTAGTACTTTGAAGAAAAATTGGTCTCGTTTAATTTACTTGTAATTTTGATGCAGTTTTTTTTTAATTTGATCTTATTCCTTTTATTATAAAAGATTTCTATTTATTTTTTAATATTTTTTGGTATTGTAGTAATAGATTTTTATGATATTTGTGTTTATATTTCCAAAAAAAAATCACATATTTAATCACATATTTATTGCGAATGCGAATATTTGTACATTAGTAGTGTATTATGTGCTTGACATCTACTCTAGTTCGTTTTATTAATTTATTTAATCTGTTGGAGTCGTCATAAAACAAATTTGAAAAAACTTTGATTGCAACTCATGGTTTCAAACAAGAACAATTTGGGGAAATGAATTTCAATATGAAATCCTTTTCAAATAAAATTATAAACGACATAAATACTATCAAAATCTCAAAAGAAATATCAGGTTAAATAAGAGGTTGGATATTTTTGATAGCGGAATCGGACTAGATTCGATTTTTTTTATTTTCATTAAGCCAGAACCGTTATTTTATTTGGGTCCGGATACTACATGCATTTGTAGTGTAATTCTAATAAGTTAGGACATTTTGCTTGTAAATTAAAATAATAGTTTTTTTTATGGTAACGGCGATGAGAATAAAAAAATGATGACAAAATTATAGTTCAACTTTTATGATGTTTGTACCTACGTGTGCTACAATTATAATTTTTTATCATTTCCGCAATTGCGGGCACTATAAGTTAATCTGAACGATATATAGAGAATATGTACTTCTATCGTAAATAAAGAATAGCAAGCAATGCATATTCAAGTATAAAGTTCGTATTTTCTATTTTAGGTAAATAACAGCTATGCGGCAAAGAGCGTATTATTTTTTTAAAAGCAAAGCAACTAGCGGCTCGGTACTCCTTTCACACATCTCGGTAGTCGTGCACCTCCGCCCGCACGCTTCCCTTCCCGCAAGTCTCTACATCGATTAAATCGAAATATTGCACCCTTTGACTTATGCACCCCGCGTGATTTGGCCAATTCTGCAGCAGTGAGCTATTTGTACACTTATCTGCGCTACTACTTAAAATTAAGAAGTATAAATTTACAACAGGCTCGGAGAACACTATTTTCCGGCCCACAGATGTCATACTCCACATAATATATATATTTTTTTTGGAAAATTAATATTTCGTAAAAGCATTATTGCACTCTTATTTTATAAAGACCGTGTTGCGCCTTTAAATAACCTTGGGCATCTCGTGCGTACAAAAGATACACTGTTTAATTTTGCCTCAAAGTATATATCCAGCAAGTGCAAAGGTTGGTTCCGTATAGTGTCAGTACGGGAAAAGATAGCGACGCACATTTCAGATTCAGCGCGCCGCTATCTTTTCCCGCGCTTACACTGTCCGTGTATGATGATGGCAGTTGTACAATAGCTGTCGGATACTTCAACACCTGCGAATATCTCGTCAATGCCGAAGATTATATTATATAATTTAAATCAACATTTTACGAAAGAACAACATGCAATAAAGTCGATGATGAAACGGGAAAAAGTAACAATTCACCCAAAATGCATTTAAGTTAGTAAATATGAATTAATAGAATTTAATTTTGTAAATGTTAGTATGATCTCTTAGAACATTAAGGATGGTTAGTTAACTTGTGCAACCCAAAACAGATCCCTACACAACATTTAGGCATACAAACCTACAAAAGTGTCGTATATTCATGCACTAACGTGCTCAATTGTACTAAGTAAGAGAGAGATATAACTGTCTCAGCATATTATGGATCTTACCGTTAACGAGTTGGAATTTTTCACGAGAGCCGAATACTTCTCCTTCATTGCTTTTATCATATTCAAGCCGTCCTTTTCCGACACTAAAGTGTTTACACAAATAAAACTTTCAACCGTACCGGTATTATCAACCTCGAGAAAACCGTGAGTCCTTAAATATATAAATTGACCAGTTCTTGATAACAGCCTATAACAAGAAGAACCTCGGCTTTCCCCTTTGTCGTACACTGTAAAATAAATAAAATAAAAGTTAGGTTTAAAACACGACAAGCAGAAGGAGAGTGCATCCAAAACGAGAAAGTGACATAACGTACTGGATGTCTGTTCAGAAAGACATTAAACTTTTTTCAGTAACGTGCGCTATTTTTGTACACAAATAAAATTTTGAATAATGACACTTTTTTTTTTAATACACTATTCCTAATATATAGGAACACAAAATGAAACAATTATGAAAATAATATATAATGATCTTTCTACTGTTTAGAATGACCGTATAAAACAAACGATAGATGCTTTCTATTTACTGCAATTTTCACTTTATCGCATCTGCTTTGTAAACGTCGTCCAATTTACTTGTGAGAAAGTAATTTTTTGCTTGCCTCTTTTTAGAACTAGTAGGTGCAAGCCGAGAGATATAAACTTTAGTTTTGCTCCTGCTTTCGTGAGATATTAGTAACAACGCTACGGTAAAATATTAGGCATAAATGATTAGGGTGATTCTGTGCGAGTTACTCATGATTGTAAAGAACTAAAAAAAG
This sequence comes from Protaetia brevitarsis, assembly GCA_004143645.1. Lineage (NCBI taxonomy): Eukaryota > Metazoa > Arthropoda > Insecta > Coleoptera > Scarabaeidae > Protaetia > Protaetia brevitarsis. Next base: position 2,934,001 of record RXPK01000086.1, read on the forward strand.
TCCTATCTCGCAATACTATTTAATTTAATAGTAGTTGCTTTCAGTATCGAGCCTGCTGGCTCATCTTCAGGCAGCTGAAAGCGTGTACAATATAAGTTAAATTATTAAGGTATAATTAAAGTTATTGTTTTGACTAAGAACTAACGATTTTTTAAAGGAATATATAGAAAAGTTCCAATAAACAAATAAAATTAGAACATGAAACAAATTTAAATTATAATGTAATTTTTTTGTAAAAAATAATTTTAATTATAGAAATACTTACAGTAATAAAATCCTTTTCAAAAATTGTCACAATATAGTAAAATGTAGCTAAAATTGTGGGATACATAATGTAAAACCAATATGCAAAGAACGCATTTGCTATTAGGCATAGATGACCAGCGACTATTTTCTAGAGCTCTAAGTAAGTTTAACCGTATATTATAGGTATCTAAATATTAAACATTACTACTAGTAAAGCAATAACCCAGGGGACAAAGTGAGCGGTTTCGTAATTCTAAGATTGAGTTCGAGTCTCGGCAGCGTTATATTTATTTATTTATTTTTAATTTTTGTTTTATTATTTTAAAATTATAATTATTAAATTATAATAAATATGTAATGGAATTTTTAATTTACCCAGGTTAACCGAAAGAATACCACCAAGACGGGACTAATCCATTGTAGGAATCACTACGCCAGCAAAAGCGATGAAAGGAGAATAACACTAGAGATGAAGTAGAATTTCTACCTACTAGGCGTCATTAGCGTTCCTCCCAATGTATGAACCCACTTTCATGACGATGACGATCTTCAATCGACATCTCAACTACAGTGGGAACCTGCAGTCCTTTACCTTTTTAGCTCTCATAAAAGCGGCACGATTAAGCCGCGGAATGAGGATAGGAAAAACTGCTAGGAGTCACGTGGTGGAGGCAGGCAGACATTCGAGTTTGTTCTAGTGCTATTCCTCTGTCACTGCATCTGCTAGAACAGGTTATATAGGTAGAAGACAAGGTACGTAATTACTAGCAATTTCGATGATTAAAACAACAAAGTATTATTTAGCTTTTTTTTTTAACGTGACTAAAATGCCGGGTTTTCGCTGCGTTCGTTTGCTGGGTGAGAGTTTGACGTGTGGTTCCCACCTTTCAGGAAGCGTATATGTCACTCTGGTTCGCACAATGGGTGATCGGAGATAAAGTCAGATTAAGCTCGAGATGCGATTTCCATGAAAATTGGTTTTTACACTTATAGGAACGAGGATGACGCCGGGCAGGCAGAAACTCGAGTTCGTTTCTAGTGTTATTCCCCCTTCATTGCTTCTGTTGGTTATTAAGTTAGCAGACGAGGTATGTCATTTACTAGAAATTTTGAGCCACGTAACAGCAGGTCATTGAAATAACAAACATAGTTTTTTCTTCATATTTCATCGAAGATAATGTTGTTCCACTGTCATAGCAATTGCATTTTTGGAATATTTACCAGTTGTCTTATCGCTGTGTGTCGCTGCCAACTTTTGACAATTAAAGGTTACTTTTTGCATTTTTGTTTTTTTTCACTTATGCGTCGTATTGTTTGACAGTTATATAACCCAATAATTTGTATACATTTGGTCAATCAGAAAATTGGAAACTTTCAAATTTGTTAACTCATGACGTAAATGGTGACTCCTACAATAGACCATGAGCAATGGGCATGATAAACAATTTTTCTTTGATGTTTTAAATTACGTTACGCCAAGTCGTTCTTCTACATTTGCAGTTACGTGTTCTCGTTTTACATAAGCAGTCTAGCGGGAATGGCAATCCATGATTTTTCCGAGCTAGATCCGTGACTGCACTGCCGACTTTACGCTGTGATTGCTTGTTGGGTGAAAGTTTGGCGTCTGGCTGAACTCTGGTCGCGTAGCGGGTGATCGTAGATAAAGCTTGAGCGCGTTAGCGATAAAAGTAGGTTTATACAATCGGAGAAACGTTGATGATGCCTGATAGGTAGAAACTCGAGTTAATTTCAAGTGCTATTCTTCTTTCATTGTTTTTGTTGCCATGCACCGTACTACCAAAACCGAATCACATTCCTACACACAGTCCATTGCAGGAATGTCCGGCTTTGGTGGCATTCTTCCGTTATTTTTGGGCATTTTTCTTTTAATGTTTTACATAGATTACCTGTAAGATAATTCTTCTTTCAATTTGTATTTTTTGGATAAGTTTATAATTGCGTTTAATAGAAATGTATCAGATAATGATAACAAAAACGGTCGTACTTTCTTAAAATTTATAGTAGAAGCTACATTGAAACAAAAAGTACCTGTTACCAGTATTTTATGTATGTAAAACCTTACTAATTACAAAATATTGTTTTATGTATAAAAATGCGTTATGTTTAGAAATTAAAACTCAATACGAGTAAAACAAGGCACACAAAAAACGTCATTTATAAAACTGAGATGAGCCTAATTCCTTTCACTTCACCTTACCAGTAAATAGAAAGCAAATGTCATTTTAAAACTCAAGCTTATTACTATATATTATATCTCTCGTCATGATACCCTCTCATATTGGATGCACTCTGTAAGAGCATCCCGTAAAATTCACTTCATGTGCATAATAATGTGATGTATATTCAAATATCGGTGTATGATTATGCGAAAAAAAAAATACTATTGCTAAAGTATCGAACTTAGAGATAAAAAAGAAAGCAGGTTAGAGGAGACTAAACAAAGAAATTATATGAGGAGAGGCGTGAATGAATGATATAGTAAATCAAGATAGAGAGTAGACCTGAAGAAAAGTTAACGCAGGAGATAAAAAAATTATCGCAAAAATGGGAGTACAAGAAGAACAAGAACATCGAAAAATATAGGAAAGTGTTTGAGAATATTTTTGTATACACAAATAAAAACAGAATTCTTACATGTTATGTGTATCACAGCAGCTGCAAGATGAAAATACGAACGAAACAAGTTGAAATACGACATAAATATGGTCGCAAAATAACTGTGGTTTATAGATGGATCAAAAACCTAGATCGAAACTGGAACTGGAATATATGTATGTATAGTGAGGTAAAGAATATGATGACCAGCTGGGAAAAAATATATTACACCCATCTAAATAAAAAAGGTAATCCCAATATCGCACTGTGCATTAAAGTCATATTACTGTGAGGGATTGAACATCCTAGAATCGTAGGAAGGAGATAGTAAGCTAGAAAGAGAATAGTATGGTCTTACATGTACAACATATAATTTAGGAATCATAAGAGACACAATTGTTAAGTTCTTAGTCAACATTGTTTGGAAGATGAAGATACTTAACAACATAAACGTGTATCAATCGTTCATAACATATTGGTAAGACAAACAATTTAATAACCTCGTGTATTCAATAATGCATAGCACAAAGACAAAAACAACTCAAATGAGACTTCCATGCCAACAACACGTAGCCGTACTAAAGGATTTGATTAACGTTGTTTTACCGGTTGTTTGACACTTCGTTATATGCGCGTCATAACATTTTTGAAATTCTACGGGCAGTATTATACCAAACATGACGTTGAAGTACTGAGTTAATTCATATACAATAATTGATATTTTGATGATGGAGAGCTTCATTCCTATGAATCCAAGATTATAGATTCATATGTAGTGTGCGAAATACAAATATGATCAGTGGATGACACACGATCGGCTCCTTTCCCCCAAAATGGAATAGTGAGCAATGGTTTTCTTTTTTATAATAACGTTTTATTTTTATAACTGCTGTTGCCGTGTTATCACATATATCATACGAATGACGACCTTAACTCTGTTGCTTTTAAGAAACATAGAAAGAGCCGTAGAACAATACAATCACGTAGATGCATGAAAAAACTTTTACTTAAAGATATACAAAGATAAGATTGACGAAGTGCCAAAGTGCCGAAGTGGCAAAGTGGCATCTGCAAAAATTGGGGCTTATACACACTGCATTTTACCCTTGGTATGAACAGCATAAAGATCTATTCGGAAACCGTAAAAAGATTAAATACAAAGAACAAGATGCTGTAGTGTCTCTGACGACTCACATGTCAGGCGGCTAACACAAACAAAAATACTATTATTCCTACTAGTGCAAGTACATAAATGGTAAGTTCAAAGTAAAAATAATTACGTACTTTGCCGCAAGGCAATCATAACCCATCGGACATCTTCGCGGTGCATAAATTTAAACGCAGACAAACCAGATACTTCCTCTATCATGTAGCCTGCAATAAACGAAATACGCTGGTCGCAATTAATGATGCGTCCATCGACTAAGTGCCTGGTTATGTACTCGTTGTTGGCTTCGATTACGTGTGTTATTGGTGATTCGGACCGTAACACTCGCACGAAGAATATCCAAAGCTAAAACATACACTGATATTATCTATAAAGCTAAATATAGGATTGTGTTAAATTATAAAAGTGAAGTAAGCTGAGCCAGACGATAAAAGAACTATTATTGAAGGGAAGTATCAAATACCTTCCTATCTTTTTCTTTCAGAAAACATTAAATTGTGTAACATACTTGGCATGAGTAAGAAAAACGCTACTACGTACACATAAATTGGTTGTAAACCTTCAGGAGAACATACACACGGCATTTCACATTATCACATTCCTAGTTTTTACATTGTGATTGCTGTTTAAATCAAGTGTCTGTAGAACATTCTCATACATCTTCCTAACCCTCGCAAGAGCATACCCAATCTATTTGTATCATGGGTATGTCATTCCGATGTATCCCACATGCATTCGTTTGTCTTCAACATACCGTATTCGTATATCCCCAATACGAAATGTAAATTGATTAAAAATAATTGTAAAGAAACAAGATACTATATTTCACTTTACAAAAGCTATTCGCAGAATAAACATACCAAAACCTATTAACTAGATATTCTATGTTGTGTACTTTAATTATTTACGTTACAATCAAATACAATATCTTCAATGTATGTATATATTCAATATTCTCAGCCATATTGTGAATTGAACATGGGCATTGGAGACAAATAGATTGTAGTAATTATGTATCTACCTATGCAATATCTCAACCTGTTTTAAACTCCTACCTTTTTGTAGGATTTTTACACTTGTTGTGATTGTTATTAAATGTGTGTGTGCCCGTTTTGAGCCGGCCCGGCCCGCTGATAGACGCGGACCGGATAAAAATAAAGGAATAAAATATACTATTGGAAGCATTGTACAGTATTTGTCTGTTCGCATTGTATATAATAACAGAGTATTATTTATATAGTAGTAAATTAGTATATTGTATAATGACACGTTGAATTATAAGGTGAATTTGACAGGGATAACGTTTGAAAAAAATTATAAAATAAAGATATGTGTAGGATGATAGCACTAATTTTATTTTGTCAAGCAGTTGAGAAAACAGAAAATTACGCAATTTTTAGTGCAAAAAAGTATATTTCTATTTGACAAATTTTTGAAACTATTTACTGAGGTACAAAGATGCTTCCTCTCGTTCTTGTTTTTTTTTCTCACTTTTCAGACATATTTTAGAAAGCGCTTTTAATATACATATCAACAAAACAATGTAGTTTCCACAAGCGAAGTGTATCTCCCGGCCTAACGTGTAGTACTTAGTTTCTTTTTTGTTTTTAATATGATTTGTGACTCTCCTACAAATTTCGACAGTAAATCCCACCTTTTTATACTATTAGATTAGAATAGACACAGGACGAATATAAATACATAGCATTAGGTTACTTATAACTAACTTATAACGTTTACTCCACTATATATCCTTGTTCCCTACAGTTGCTTAATTTTATGTTATAGTTTTTCAAAAAATTCAATGTTTTCTTATATAAACAAGAAGCGACGCTATTGCTGTTTAAGCATAAATGATAGATAAATAAACTTCACTGGCAAATATTCAAATAAACTCCAGGAAAAAAAAGCATTCATCTGGAATTGACTATTGATGTCTTGCCCATCAAGTTTATATTCTTTATTTGTAATTTCACATGATTTGACTTACAAATCGATTTACAAAACTAAAGTTTCCTTTTTACACTTATGTCATAATGTTTATATTAGCTTTGCTCTTTTTGTCCCTTTACGATGGAACGCAAAGCGCGCGGATATGCGCCGTCGAGATTTGCTATTTGTGTTGAACAAACAAGATGGTTGTTCTTTTTGATTCGAGCAAAATTGTTTGCAAAAACAAAAAGTAGTTGTTTGTGTTGAAAATCTTAAATCATTTCACTAATGATGAAATTTTTGCTAAGACGCGTAAGTTTGTCATGAATATAGTAGCAGTGATAACATAAACATTTGTTTTTTTAAATCCATCGTTGTTGCATTACGACGCAAAATCTTGTTTCATAAAACATTGCGTTGTCATATTTTTTTTTGCGTTTTGCGTTGAAACGGAAAGGGATAAAAGAACAAAGCTCCTAACTTCTCTGTGACTTATACAGCTTTCATTTCACTTTACCTATCAATCATCACTTTAACCTGAAAAAACAATAAAAAGCCAGTATTACCACAACTACTTGACGATTTCATGCAGTCAAATTCGTATTCGAATGTTTGCCGGTTTAGTTTCCACTAGATGATCTAGCGCCGCCATATTGCTTGGCGAAAATAATTTACGCAGCTATAGATTTGAAACCGAGTTGAATCAAAACGCAGTGGTACCAATCCACATCGACCGACTTAAATTAGCGTATTTTTTTAATACAAGAATTTTTAAATATTTTTCTCAGCCAGAAAAATTAATACAAATTTTGGTGCGTTAGGACATTTACAGTGTTCGAATTCTCGCCTGCTGCTCGTGCTGAACTCAAGTCTCGCGCTGTAAATGACACCTACCGCACTCTGATGTAAATAACTATCAGCAAATCGAATGGGTTGACTTAGAAACGGAAATGCAAGTGTTTGATCTATGAAGGTTTGATATTTTAGAGTTATTTAGAATGAAATTATATAAAGTATTAGGAATTACTTATACATATATTCGTTGGAAATACACATCTAATACTTATTGTGAGTTGGATATGGAGAAAGTTGCCGACTAAATTGCTTGGAATAGGCTATACTTACATCATTGTTGTTAGCCGACGACGATAAATCTCTACCATTTATTAAAGAATTGCTAGTCTCCGTTGGCCTTTGCATGCCCATTATGTTGACTAATTCATAAACGGGGGACTCGTTCCGGGGACCTGCCCGTTTGATGTGCACATTGAAATATTTCCGCCAATCCGCTTCAGACATATCGCTGTTGGGATTTATGTACATTCGAAACCTCTCGACATCTTCTGGCGATATTAGATTAAATATTGATTGGCCCATGAGATCAGTCTGCAAAAAAATGGGTTTGTTATTATTTTCAGCAATGAAAGCAGTATAGCCGTGTAGGTTTAATAAAAGAAAGAAAGAAAAAAAAACGTAGGATAGAGACAAACTAATAAACAAAATATTTTCTCTTTGATTTCATCCAAGAAATAGAATATTAATTTTCTTTTTCTGTTTAGTTTCAATTTTTTTTGGGATTATCAGACCGAGAGAGGACGTGATATACCTAGGACACTATTCAATTGACCAGAAGTTTACAAGTGAAGTGTTAGGTTAAGCGGTTATTTCTTGTTTTATTTTATTAAAACGACATTTTTAAAATGTCGATAACCCTTCAGAAACAGAACATTTACAAATCCTACACTCTTGGTCATTATCAAAATACAATATTTTTTTTTGTAAAAAATAATAAAATAATATGCAGATCTTTTACTATGCAAGGGCTGCACACCACTTATTATGGCTAGTACATTAAACAACAATATTTTTCAACATAATCAGTACATACTTAGGGAACGCGTAATCACAAAATCGAAAAAAAAACATGTTTTTTAATGTCTGAAAAAAGTGCCTAATAATTATGAATGTTTTAAAACAAATCCTAAATGTTTCTGATGAGTGGAAGTGGTAAAAAATAATGTAATGCCCCACAACTTTTTAGTTTGCGACTGGAGTTTTATCTGTTTTAGCGTAAGTACAGTGGGTAATAAAACATGTATTAACTATAGAAGAAAATGCTTTTTTATATTCAATACAAATTTAATTACCCAACTCATTAGTGTAATCCTGCTTCGTACGAACGGTCATTAATTTCTTCTTCTTGGTGTTTTTTTTTTAAATTTCTCTACCCTTCCTTTCAGCCTCTCTGACTTTTTTTTTTATCTAGTTTCATTAGGGCTTCTACATAATAGAGTCTCAGTTATATTCCTAATAAATATTGAATGAACGTTACTGTCATTGTAAAGGCCAATGCATTGCCAGTTATACATTGAGTTTTCAGCTGCACAAAATAATTGTTTGATTACTATACTTTTTGTTTACACTTTCGTTCACATTTTGGGTCTGGGAGGTCGCGATAGCTCGTCGATGAATGATGCTTGAAGTTTGAGCATTTGTCATGTTTTTCCAAAAACGAAAAAAAAAAGATGATTCTATCTTGATTCTTGGGTTTTCCTTTAAAGTAGTGAAAAAAAAAAATCGTTTTGTTAGATAAAGTAGTTTTCGAGATATGAGTACATAAAGAAGGTATTTTTTGTCTTATCAGAGCGATAATCGGCCGTCTCCTTAAACACACTAATTCCAACCAATTTTACATTTTTATTTTTTTTTCAATTGTTTCTCTGAATAACTTTTTGTTGTATAGTTTTGGAAATACAAACCACTTCGATTAGGTGAGTATGATAGACGCTCAACTAATTTGCATTGTAAAGTGCAAAACCACACTTTTATATAAACTGAAACATGCTGATTTATTGGTGTAGTATTGACCTGTGATTGTTTGGTTTCCTCATTATTCCAGAAAATGGTAGCCATAGTCTTGCCTGATAAGATTAGATTTAGAAGAGACAGCATCCGCATGGGTCGATTAATCGTACCGTCCACCGCGGCCAACTAAAGCCTATTGTAGAGCTGGTCTTCAAAGATTAAATACTTGATTTTCATGGCAGCAGGATAAGTGACAGAAAGTGTTAATTGTTTACTTGTTTTTCAACCACAGCCGCGATTCAGTCTCATCAGAAAGCTCGATTCTGTGTAGATGTTTTCACATTCTGTAGTTACTTGTGCCCCTCCCCTAGGAAACAATTGCTTTAACACTTATGCGGTCCAGTTCAAGCAGTTCTCTGGTTCTGGCGTATTTAGATAAAATGCACCCTTTCGGACGTACCAAACCAGGACAATTACTCTAATATTTGATCAATAACTGCTTTGTTCAGAAATTAATGCTGTTTAACTGGTTTTGATCCTTTAAATTGCTGTTCATCACAAAGGTGTTTCTGTATTTTCCCGAATGAGTGAATGATTTGGAATAGATTATTAGCCGTCCCCAATATATTTAGAGTGCTTTTACGGCACCAGATCGGCTTCGAATTATATTTACGCGCCGCTAGTACCTTCACTACCGTCTTATTATCACTGAACATTTTTATTCATTTGTGTTTGATGTTTTTATTCAAAATCTTTCTGGCACACACCTCAAAGGCATCCGACTTTTGGGTGCACTCACATCCTGCTGTTTTCGAACTGCCAGTAAACTAATAGCAGTCAGCCTGCGTCAGTGTTTTTTCGTTGCATCTCTATTTCTCTCTGTTTGGAAAGAAGGTAGTGAAGTACGCATTGATCATTGGTGAAGTACATATCACATGCGAAAAATAATCGACTCCAGTAGCTTGTTCGCTACACAAACATTAGTATAAGACAATCGCTTCCACTGTAATACCAAGTGCGAAATGTAGTTGTTCTGGCCTTCCTTTCCAGAACAATGTGCAAGGGTGGCAAATACAGAAAAGTTTTTTTTTCATGCCAATGACGGGGAAAAAGGCATTGCTCCTACGGTTACCATACTTACAATCGTCTGTAGGGTTGTAAGTCTTGCTGTGACTCTAGTTTGTTACGCTTTCTGCCACCAACGTTGCATAAAGCTAGTTGACTAGTTTAGGAGGTAGCCCCAAGGGTTTTTCACATTCTTTCGGCGGGTTCATAAGGATAGCTTTCACTTTGCAACTATCTCATATGTGGATTCTAGGTTAGTGTCTTTTATCAATTAGAATGATTAGATATTAAATTATCTGCAAATGCAAGTTTCACACCTAGGATAGTAGTGACACCAAGTGCTCCACTTTTTTCCTCTTGCTGAATGGCTTCATCGTAGTTGTGTTACGGATAATGCCCAGTTTTCTCCTGTTACACTAACTACAAATGTTCATCTCGACTCCAAGCGCCTCCACAATAGCCAGCAGGTCGTCTATAATGTTCAAGTAGCGACCATAGCAGCAGGAGACAAAATTTTCCACAGCAGGTACCCCTTGCGCAGCCTAAACCTTACTACCTCCCCACACAGTATGGTTATCGTAAGCTTATTCGTAAGCATAGCGGCATGGACTCGTGATCGAGTCCACGGCTCACACTTTAACCGCCTTGCGTAGGGATGAAGGAATTTCATCGTTAAATGCTATTTCGTTGGATTCAAGAATGCTCGAAAGTCTTAGAGACTCAATTACTTAGTGTAAAATCCGTAGATTTGGGTGCCTTAAGCGCATATTGGTCCATGTCAATGTCAAATTCTATTCTTGTTCACCTTTGCTCGGATGCCAAATTGGAGTACCCAGCTTTTTGACATGTCATGAACGTTCTAAATGTCTGTTACGTCTATAATATATTTAATAGTTAACCGAAGATTTTCCCATCACACATATGATTTATATATATTCTTGAGTGCTTTCTTTGCGGTCGACCAGCGGTTTTTGTGAGTTGAGAAGATGTTCTACCATTGAAAGTTTAGAGGTTAGTTTTTCACTACCTACATACTTCGAATAATGAAGTATCTTCTCGAAGCACACTAACCCTGTCTTCATGATTTTTTGTGGTGTTAAACATTTCTTCTGTAGATAGACAGCGTTTTTTAGTTCGTAGTTTAGCTAGCTTCTCTTTTAAGGGAGTTTGGTACTCTACTTTTTCTTTTGCTTAAAAAGTGTTGATAGTATTCCTACATAATTTAAAATAAGTCCCATTCAAAAATGTAATTTAAAAGTCGTCTGGCATAGATCGATTTGAAAAGGATTATTGATAAACGATATTTGACAAAGAACTTTTATAGCGTCGCCATATATCCGCCATATAATGACGTAGTGTTGATAAACTTACGAACACTCTCGTGTTCGTATATGTGCATAGAACACCTTACTCTATACTTGTTTGGGTGGATGCGATTGTAGATTTGTTTCAAATTTAAGAATATATTGTCATTTATAGCTATTTGTAATTAAGGTAAGTACAATGGTTATTCATTCTGTAGCATGTCACTGAAAAAATATTCAGTTTACATGAAATAGCATTCAATTCCATAACTAATTAGATATTTCCTTCTTTCCGAGATTCTTTCAGATTTTCGTGAGTAACATACCGTTCCAATACCCTAGAACCCCGTTCAATTGAATACTATTGTTTGAGTCTCAAAATAACATTGAGCGTTGCTTATTGATAGTTACTAATCGCTTATTACTTCAGTTTGTGAGTCGCCTTAAGGCTCGCTTTCATTCCCAATGCAATTTACGCTACGCATAGAAGGTGCATCGAGCTGGGACCGTAGCATGATAAAATAATTAAAAGACAAGGACAAACAAGGACAAGATTCGATGTAATTTAACCGCGAATCTATATTTTCTACTGGAAATGATATAAGATAATTTCAACTAGTTGGTTCACAGTCCTAGTGTGAACTATGCAACATCTTTATATATGTACACATTTAAGTCCTTTAAGTACAAATATTGATTTCTTAAGGTTTCTAAATCACGCAGAGAGAATCAGGTTGGTATAACCAGTACTATGCTAAACAATGACACTCTCCATTGCTATGTAGGTATGCGGTCATTCCATACAAGCGGTAATATTAACATTGTGTCCCTATCTAAAGATGTGGATGGGCCAAACCGTATATATATTTAACTGACAAAATTCTTGTAGGATAACCTGTTCCCATTCTAAGATGACTTGAATTGTACTTATTGAAAAGCTTTGGTGTGATTAAGAAATGATGGTAGTAACAACAAAATTATGTTAAATTTAAAGTTTAAAAATTACGTGAAGGTTACGAATGTTGAAAAAAGCAAATTTCAAGAAATATCAATATTATTTTTATCGTATTCATTATTCTGGTAATTATATTGGTCTTTAAAATGACAAAACTATTTAAAAGCAACAAGTATTTAGCATTATAATGTTTTTGGTATTTTTTTAAACATATATTTATACACAAGATCTAAAGACAGGAAATTACTTCGGCCATATTCATAGTCGGGTTTAGTGGTTACTTAAGATTCTACTGAGATCGTTTTACCAAAATACCTACTTACAGTGTTATTTAATAGGATACTAGGTATAATTGCCAACTAGATATATTCTTAGTTGCAAACGGAGGTATGTCTAGCTTTTAAGAATTTTATAAAAGTTATTATTAATTACTATACACATTTGCTGTCTTGCTAAATTAAAATGTAAATACACTTGACTTTGAATTTCATTGCACTGGAATATATATAATATGGAACTTCTTAATACTAAAAGTTCTATTATCATCAATTAGCAAAGAAGTTGACTGCAATATAAAATATAAAATACATTTCAATAGCATTATGTTATCTTTCCAATAAATAAAAGATCAATGCGTCTAATATAGTGTATTATATGAGGAGTATTATCATCATCAAATAAAATTTCTCAAGTACAAAGCGAATTAGAATTGAAGGAAGTAGTGAATAGTGAATGTTATTTAAGCTATTTGCATTGTTTATTCCTAATATATGAAATTTGTCAATTCCATAAAAAAAAAATTGTGAAAGAACCTACTTTTATTCAATATAATAAGGAACTATGCATTTCCTAACAGTTTCTCTTGAATATCGGCTAAAATGTTTGCATAAGTATATAGTAAGCATTGAAATATAGGTACTACAAAATCGTAAAATAATAGTACCTACTAGCTAGTAGCCTACTAAGAAGCTATTTGGGAGTTGACTATGAATAAGGCAGCTCGAGTTTAAAGAGAAGGTTTATTGAACCCAATATCGTGTATTTTAAGAACTGAAAAACAGGCAAATAAATATTGTCTTTTTTATATATAAATTGTGGTTACTACATTAACATACTGTTTATTACAAATGTATGTATATGCAAAGGCATTTTTAGATAATACTTATATATGCCAAGGCGTGAATTATTATTATATATAAATAGTATATAATTTAAAGAGTTCAGTATTTATAATATTAGTGTGTATATGTATTTGTTATGTTTTTTTTTTATGATTGTCATATTATATCAGTTAATTTAAGCTTGTTGTGTTTGCCTCTTGAATTACGAAATATGAAAAAGAAGCAACTGCTTTTCTAGGATTATAACTTTCCTATTCAAAATTTATCTTTTGGGGGAGTCTTCCGACCATTTGTTAAAAACAATATTATTGTTTCCCATAAACTATTTGTCGATGTGGTAATAATAAAATGTAAAACGGTGGCAGAAATATTTGAATCACTTCTGTGCAAATAGTCTCAGGTGTTTAAGGGCTATTATTACAATCGCGGTTTAAGGATTAAGGATGGCGAGGTGGAGTTTATTTTTTTATTTATATCCATTGTCTAAAGTCAAGTTTAAACCGAAGATTATTGATCTACGGTTAAACAGTGATTGTAATAATGGGCCTTAACCAATAATCGACTCATTTGTGGATGTACAGACGACTCACGTTTGTCTTATATTGTAGTATTGTACGCATGTTCGAAAGTACCGAAAATTGACAAGGAGTCGATAAAGTTTGCGAAATGCAAAATTAAATTAAACACATGCCATTGGGACGCGCAGTTAAGAGCAGAAAAACTGTAAATAGGTTGGAGTGTATGGGTCTTTTGAGGTTTTGAAATACGAAATTTGTTTCTTTGAAACATCAATGCGTGTAGCTTAAGTACAGAAATATGTCTATTATGCGTTATATATACATAGTAGTGGTTCGATTGGGTAAACTGACACCCTTTAAAATTGGGTTTGAAAATCGGTTTTTAAAATCTGTTTTGAAGCGGTTACAATTTTTTTTTGGTGACATATAGCCATATTTAACATTCATATACCTGTTATGCAATTTGGGTGGCATAACTGCAAAGTTGTAAAGTATATATTTAATGGATATTATGCCGTTTTCAGACATAATCGTGAATAACGTGTGTATTAAAAGAATAATACTAACATTTGGTGTGTGTCAAGATGGAAGAGGCATTTATGTCGTACTAACAATATATTTTTGTATTTAAAATGCAAAACAGTGTGTATATTAAATAACTTACGACATTACAGTGAAATCTCTCAAAATTGCATAACAGATATATAGTTATTAAATATCGTTATATATTACAATACAAAAGTTGTTACTAGTTCACAACACCCATTCTAAAAAACTCATTTTAAAACCGATTTTTACTGAAAACCGATTAGCCAGTTTTTTTTCTGCAGCACTACTATTTGCGCAGTCACTAAACATTTTTAACGTCTACATATCATATAACAAGTCGACAGTAAAATAATTAGCGAATAATTATTTTTTTCTGGAGGTTAGAAAGACAAACACAATATTATACTAAGGGAAGAAAATGATATCTTGCAGACCGCGGGCATAAATCACAAATCCACTCAAAGGCCTAGTTGTAATTGCCAAAGTCTGTAGGACACATTTTTTTAACGAGGTTTAAAAAGAGTTCCCTGTCAGTTTCATTTTAACATAATATCGAAAAACAATTAAAAGGAAATGGAAACAATAAAAAAAATTTCCGTGACAATGGTGAAAAAGACAATAAGTTTTACCTATTCCGATATTATTTTGAGTGTTGTTATTTTCTGAGTTATGGTTGGTTTGTTAAATAGTTTTATTGTAAATATTGTCTTGATAGTTGCAATAAAAAAATATTACCTTACTTTTATTACAGTATAAATTCGGTATTTCTACATCGAATATTATAATTTAATATTTGACATATCCAATGTTAACGTATGTACTATCACATTATCACTATTTCATGTATTCTCGTTATTTTTATCACTAAGGAGGCGCATCTTATATCCTACTTTTGACATTGATTGATGTATATTTCATTGGTATCGCCCCTTTTCTGTCATAAAGTTATTTTAGTAAATAAAATTAGTGTAGAGCAGAGATCTTATGCAGGTGGTCTCGGGTATTCGGAAATAATTATGTTTTTCTAATGATTAAAAATAGCTTGAGATTATATCTAAAGGAAAAATATAAGGAATCAAATAAATAAACTTTTCGCTTATTGAGTGGAATATATAATTTGAAATTGCGGATTTTTTTTTGCCAATGAATCCGGAAAAAAAATTGCAGTTTTTAAATAAAGAATATTACGTAAGTACTTGATGAATTACATATTTCGTATACTCATTATACACGGCGTTATCAAGTAGGAAATATAGTGGAATTTTTAATACACTTATTTTCTCTTTCATATTATTTCATCACAGCTTTATAAATAATATAAACAAAGTAACATAAATAATCAGAAATTCTAAAACTAATATTCAATAAGTATATCATTTCAAACTCAACTAGGCTAAAACTCCCAAAATTTTAAATTCCACAACAATAAAATAAACCAAACTTACAATTTTAGCAACATTTTGAAAGAAATTGATTATTGATTAAATGTTCAAATAAACCTCCCTCTTCATAAGAACCGTAACCTCATTATAAAAATTTCCACACACATTTATCCGATGTGGCAGTATTACTGATAATCAATTCAATAATTTTCGTACGCAATTGCTAATAAAGGAAATAATATCTTTCAGGAACAGTGCAATTTTAAACTCAACTCGGTACAATAAGATAATATAAAATAATAATCAAAGACGAATACAAACAGTTGATTGGAACAAAATTTCGTAAACAAGAGAATTAAAAATCTATCCAGGAGTGTACATGCGCAAATTTTAAAAATTATATTTGAGATTAACTCTTTACAGAAAACCAGAAAGGGCACATTCTCCAAATGTAGATCTTTGCGCAAGCCGAAAGGTTTGTGTTGTGGCATCTTTGTCGCATACTGGAAATTACCCATTCACTTTTATAACCATAAACTAAAACTATATGAAAAACACCTATGTGAACCTGGCACGTGACTTTCGAAAAATTAACTTGTGTTCATGGATGATGTTAGTATTTCGTTTGTAGTTGTTTGTAGTAACAATAATTTCGTTTGTAGTCACAATCGCGCCCGACTTTGATATATTGAAAATTGGCTTTCGTAGATTTACTCAGAATCGTCTGTAGTTGTTTGTAGTGATTTTCCTTTCGTTTGTAGTTTAAAGATAAACAAATGGCGATAATTTAAACAAATTGTCTAAGGGTGAATTTGTTAATAAATGAGATAACGAAAATCCATTTTCGTAGTTAGAATCGTTTGTAGTTGTTTAAACTGGTTGCACCATAAAGAAATAGTCAATGGGTGTCGATTGAACTTATTTTATAACATAAAATAATGTACGCTTTTTTTCTCAAAATGTTATGGTTTGTGGAAAGACATGGTATTATATCGATGGAAGGCTATCCCCATGCGTGAGTAATATCTACAGATTATCGGAAGATTAAATGTAAAAATTATTTTTAAAAAATCTGCGCAATCGCTGTGGTTGGTAGATTATTAATTCGCCCAAACTGTGTTCCAATCACCGCAATTCCCGTAATTATTAAAGGTGGGGCATGGATAAATGTCACCGCGTTTGTTAATTTACAGCCAATTGCTAATAAATGCTTTGGCGACATTTTTTAATGTTTCGGGCAACCATATTTTAAAATGGGTACAATAGGAGTTTAAGGTAGCCATTCCCATTTTCCACTTACAGTCGCCCAGCTGTTATATCCATTGAACATAGTCATTCTGTATACATGGTATCTACAGTTGTGTTACTAGGAAAGATGAAATTACAATACCATCTTAACAATCTCTATATGAAGTATAGAAAATATATATACTTTATATGGAAGTGAAAGAGTTTCAAATTACTACAAACAACTACAGACGATTCTGAAGAGATCTACGAAAGCGGATTTTCGATATCTCAAAGTTGGGTACGACTGTTTTTTTGAAGATTAATTAATTATTAATGAGCGGAACTACAAATGAAATTATTGTTACTACAAACAACTACAAACGAAGTGCTAACATTATCCATGAAAAAAAGTTAATTTTTCAAAAGTCGGGTGCCAGGTTCACATAGGTATGAAAAACAATATGTATAATAACCAAGCTCAACAACTCAAGAATACAGAAATAAAAAAGAACGACTATGCGCCATGTATCCCATTTTATAACATTAGGTATAATCAGCATATTAAATATTTAATTGCTTAAAAACTAACTTTTTATTAAATGAATTGGCTAAAAAATAAATCCACAACTTACAAATTACAAATTGAGTTGAATATTACTCAATAACTGAAAAGTATGTTATATTCCTAGTATTTTCAATTGGCAATATAATCTCAAATAATTTTGAATCCTTAGAAAAAACGTAATTATTTCCGAATACCCAAGGCCATCTGAATAGGATAAGTATATATACTTAAAAAATAGCCATACCAATCAATTTTTTACAGTTACCAATGTTAAAGTAGGATACTGGCCACGCCTCCCCGGTACACTGCGTACGATAGACTGTCACCGGGCTCTGGATATACGGCAAAGACCGGACATTAGAGTGACGATAATGGTACATACATACCAATACCTAATACTTATTTCGGAATTCAGGCATTAAGGAATACTCATCCATCAATACATGTGGAAATATAAATGTAAATTGTATGTATATTCTGGAAAAAAATATTTTTCAAATAAGAGTTGATGGTATACTTTTTGAAGAGATACGAGTTATATTGAATTTCTCCTGTAGAACTAGTATTTCTTTAATCAAAAAGATATTAAAGAAAACTTTATTATTACATACATACATTATTTTAAAGGTATTAGAAGATATATAACTAAAAGTAATGTTCTTACCTGTAAGTGTCCTAGTAAATGTTCAACCGTATAGGAAATGAACACTATTTTCCCCGTCACGGTCAATATCATTAAGAATCCCTTCAGTTGCTCACATACTAGTTGCTCTAATATACGCTGGTCGACCTTCTTGGGGATGTTTAGATTCAGTTCGTTCTTGCGATTAAGTAAAGCTGTAATAAAAGGAAAAAAGGAATGAATTGCAATCTTGTGAATTGCTGGGTCAACTCGTTCTGCATTCTAATGTGCTATATTCTAGGAATTGTCGTGTTGCACGGGCGCAACCTTGACATGAATAATTGAATTTGTTATCGTAGTGAAAAAATACAATTACTTTGGATGCAGCTGGCTGGTAAGAAGATTATGTGTTTCAAATGTAGGTTACTGGAACGTCGGTTATAATTTACTACAATAACAGAAATTGAATTTATGTATGCATAGTTAACAAGCGGAATATTTCTTCAATTCGCCTTACTACTACTTTAATGAGGAGTAACTCAAGTCGACATGCGTAATAGAAGTTCGAATTGATATATGTAATAAGCTGGCGTAGCTAATTCATAAGGCCATCAGCAAACCAGTTAGTTATTTTGTTATTAATTGCTAGACAAAAACTGATTTCGTTGCTCCAACGGTGTCTAAAAAACGATGGCTACGCTAAGTTTAATATTATTTTCATTTGATTCCCATAATGATTCGTACGGTACGAATCCTTACTATTTATAAACATCGGTATAATTTGCATGTTTTATTTTTTTGTTGATATGGGAGCTGTCTGACCTAGAGTTTTTGGAAACACTGCAGCTTCTTGGCTTTTTGTATTAAGTTGCCCATTTATTATACCCATTAAATTATACTAGCTATTCTGGTACCTGCACTACTCTGTACAGGTCTAGCTGGTTTTTTGAAGTAATCTTCTAGGTTTATTTTTGGCTTGTCAAAAGTTACCAGTCTTTTTGTATCCAGAGACTCGCATTCACACATAATGTGGTAGCGTTCTCTGTCATTCCATTACATAGTCTGCAATTGATATCTGTATCTATTTCTGTAAGTATGCTTTCAGTGTACAGTGTCCTGTTGGGGACCAGGGGCGGCCCCTCTTAAAGAGTCAATGGAAACCACAAATTAATCATTAAGGAGCTTTTATTTTCTGTAAAAATACCGATCAATATAGGTACACACAGACACACATTTAAGTACAGAACGAAACGTTGCGATTCCTATGATTTGAGGCGACCAAACGCGCTTTGTAGTTATTTATGCAGACAAGCGGCGAACTGGGACCACGTCTAGATTAGCTCCGACTCTTAGACGTTTGTAGGTACCCGCGCGGAGCTAGCGGAAGAAGGGGCGGTCGTAGTATACGCAAAAATTACATTGGAGTGGGGCCAGCCGTTTCGTGGCCCGCTGCCCGCTGGTTGATCGAGTCATCTCATCAGTGATCGGCATTGTGCGGGAAGGATGTCCCACTATCAGGGTCGGCAAACGTGTTAGCATAGATGTTATATAGCATAGATGTTATATAGAATAGATGGGTTTCTCTTTTACTTTATAAGTGATCATGAAAATAGTTAAGACAAAGGCCGCCAATAGCGCTACTAACTATGGCGGGGTTTTAAATGCCTTTTTCAAATTTCGTTTTATTTTAGGTGGGAGAAATTGCTTTTTATATAACTGAAAATGTTTTCTTTTTCAGTCACATAGCAACCCTATCTGACTGGAAACAAACATTTCCAGTTATATAAAAAGCAATTTATCCTACCTAAAACAAATGTTATAAAGAGACAATAAAATGAGAGTATATAAAGCAAGCAATAATAATAAAATAAATTTATTTTATATACATGTATACATACGTGAGCACAGTATATAGTTTCATGTGTCTTTTTCGTAGCTTTTATTGTAATAGAACAATGCTTGCTTAATTTTATCATCAATATTTCTCAAGTCAATACCTTTCAAAATTTTATTGTATTATTCAACATTTTTTGTCCGAATAAATAAAATGTTGTTAACCCTCTTCATTCTCCTCAGTTTCGGCTCCAGCACAAATATATTCTTGTAGTGACGAAAGAGGCACTTCTGTGTCATCCTCCTCGCAGTTACTCCTAGGAGAGTGATGGGTCATAAAATTTGTTAACGAGTGCCTTGAAAGAATACACGATGGAGGCGGGTGGGATGTTTCCATTAGGTACATTGTTCAAGAGATTTCAAGATGTAACTCACGTGGTATCTTTTGGAGGAATATGCGTTCTCTTCTCTCTACTAGCCCTATTACAATTTCGCACACAACAATAAAACAACATTTTCAAAAGTCACAATAAGTGATGAAAAGCATACGACGACTTGACAACTAACGAACTAACCTCAAATTGTGATCCATATCTGAATAACTGTGAATATATCAACAGCTGAGCAAGTGATTAGGGAGGGGATCGCAAGCAGCGCCTCAGGCGACCTTTGTCTCAACTAAAAAATGGCGGGAAAGGAGGGGAGTTAGCCGGAGATTGGCCTCACCACTCAATATTGTCACGGGTTGCCACTGTTGGGGATCTTTTACGGTGTAAAGATGATTACTACTGGCCGCAGCCGTAGTTTTTCGGTCTTCTTTTTGGATGATCTCTTAATAAAGATCTTCCCATGAATAGTTGTATTATTCCAAGGTTCTTTGTGTTTCTCTTTGAACCGGTTCCTTACTTGCTCTCGTGTTGTGTTTTTAGATACTCCTAGAGCAAGGTCTGCGTCTATATATGAAGCCGATGATCGTTTTTTAGTTAACTCAAACCAGTCTTGATTGTATCTCAGGGTTTACTAGTGTTTTCAGTATCTGTCTGCTTGAATGGCTGTCTGTTGCAATACAGATCCGCTTATTTTCATTTTTTGCCTCGTCCATTTGCACCAAATGTAAAAGAGGGAGTTCTAGGAGGCATTCCATTGCTTCTATACTAGCAGAACTCTTTGCTCCTCTTACTCCTAAACACGCAAACCTCTGTATTTTGTTAAGTTTAGTTATAGCAGTTTGCTGCTGCACCTTTGTCCACCATAGTAGACATGCGTAGATGATCATGGGTTTGACCACCGTCATGTATGTCCAGTGTGTCATATTAGGTCTTAACCCCTGAGTTTTTCCATGGCTTTCTAGCCAACCTGAGTGTTGTCCTCGCCTTGGTTTTAATCCTCTGAAGCTGTCGACTCCAAGTAGCTTGGAGTCTAGGATTACACCAAATATTTTATTCTCTCTGATAGCTATATTTCTTCACTCCAGAATTTCAGAGGACCATCTAAGTTTCTTGTGTAACTTGTAGATGGTATTCTATACAACGGGAATATAATAGCCGCAGTGATTGCTGACTAAAGAGAAACAGAAGTGAATATAATTTTTGCGGGATATATTATAAATATCCGATCCTATTAAACATATGAAATGAAAAATAGGTATATCTTTACTGGATGTTTTCGGGCTGGTGTGTCGTGATCTAGATTTCGTAGATGTCGACGTTTCGCCAAAGTCCGCGACTGGCATCTTCAGGACATCACTCATCAGACAACTAGTGGAACTACAATATCATCGTCCTGAAGATGCCAGCAGCAGAGTTTGGCAAAACGTCCACATCTACGAAATCTAGACCACCGCACATTAGTCCGAAAACGTATACATCCAGTAAAGATTCTGACACCGGCCGTGAAATTCTACAGCTATTTATTAATAGGTATATCTTTTTGCCTGCCGGCAATACATACCGCAGTGCGTTATTTTTGCTTGAAGTTTTCAACTAAGATCGTCAAAATCGTTTATATAATGAACAATTTAATTATTATTAAGCCGTTGGGTATAGTTCAAGGGCTGCGAATTGAAACCGATAAAAATGGTTTTAAAAGCAAAATTGGTTTTCAAAAGCAAAACCGGTTTTTAAAATCGGATTATTGCGTATTAAATATGTTTTCGAATTTAAAATACATAGCAACTCTAAAAATGTAACTAGTTTTTTTTTATAGTCCGCACTGTAGCCTAGGTTGTAGAACCGGTGAAGATCGATTTTCAAAACCGGTTTTGAAAACCGATTTATTTAAATAGTTGCCAGGTTATACAAAGTTTTCCTAAGTTGTACAAGCAAATATGCTAATTTCTATAATTTCTCTCATATAGACCACATAATCATCATTTAAATAATTTTCATTTACAGTAAGTATGTATTTCTAGATTCTTGAATAGTTCGACTTGTTATGAAGTATTTTTTTTTTTACGAATGTAGTGACAGTGATATCGGTTTTATAGTTTTTATTTCAAATGAATGTATCAAGTCCTACATTTTATTTTACAGCGGGAAATACTTACCTTAAATTAATTTTTGAAAATACAGTAAAACTCGGTTATAGCGACATCATCGGGATTGAGTTTTTTGACGTTATAGGTTATAACCTAGTGACGTTATTCACGAGATAGGCGAATTAAAAAAAAAAAAAAACTGTAATGTAACAAATAAGATAGATCTATTTTCTATTTTCGTGATTCGTACAAAAATCGCACGCCAGGGTTGGGGAAGATAGGGGAAGTGAATAAATTTTTACAACGATTAGATATACTCGTGTTTCGTCATCTGTCGGGAAACCGCTAGCCAGCACTACCACAGTATAACAGTAAGGACAATGGATGAGTCATCGGGGTCTGAATTTTTAAGCCCAACTTCAAACACTGCAAACAACAGCTTTTCAATATGGCAGTTTGTTATTGTTTACATTTGTACCTACATAAACTAATTTACTCATCCGTTTAATCTATCGTTTAATTTACTTGTTTTATTTATTTATTTTACGTATTTTATTTGTTTTAAATTACCCCTGTAGTTTTAAAACCAATGAATGAACCATGATAAGGTGCATTGTGTAAAAGGTAAGGTTAGTCGCCATAACATTTACATATTTTGTTATACATTACATTGTTAGGTTTAAGAGTGAAATAACCGTGAAAGAAGACGCCAATGGGCATCATGCTATTGTGCCATTCGCTCTTGCAAGATAAATTCTGATGTTAACAATGGTCGCAGTTTCTTTGGATTTCCGAATGAATCTATTACATACAACAGGACAAGAATTAAGAAAGTACATGGATAAGAAGAACTATTGTCGTTGTGCAGAGGTTTCTAGGTCACATTAAATGAATTTATTTGTTAGATACTCATTTTAAATAGTATCGCTATTTGTCACAATAATTATAAACTTAACTCATTTTATGTTCACTTTTTAAAATAATGTGACTTTGGTCTGAACTGCATTATATCAGTATAAATTTTAATCCTCACATTTCACATTTGTTCACATTATAGACAACTCTATATTATTTAGTCTACGTCTGAAGCTTTATCCACTTGTGCAGGGTCGGATTTTAGAAATGAATTAGTCAAATAAAAAGGAAGTCTTTCTATTACACAGAACGATATGGTCATAATTCTTGAACCCTAGTTATAATATAAAGTTGATGTTTGTTCGTGTCAGAAATTTGAAAATCTACAATAAAACCCTTCCACCAAAGTCGTTGCATTTTTATTTATTTATTCGAAAACGGACCACAACATATTTATTCTTGGAAGAATATTTTATACTATAAAATGTATAAATAAGAGCATTAATTTGCGAACAAGGGAAGTATGTTGCACTCATTTATTGTAGAAAATTCTCACACATTTGAAAATTCCCGACAATAGCTTTACAAGATGGCTGCTAGGCTCTAAGATCGTTGAAAACCGACTTCAAAAGAACAAAGGATTTTGAGATCGTCCTTACTGGCTGTATGCTGTGGAACTACTACTCTCCTTCTCTTATCTTGTCCAACACCGTAATACATCACCGATACCGATGAGAATGCTGAGCTCGTGATATATGTAGCGTGCAAAGGTGGTTTTTCTGCCAATTTGGATGAATGCTAATACTGAACATATGTGCATATTTCAAATGGTGTTAAGCCCGAGGTCCACCAGAATTCGATACCCTTATATGCAATGTCTTTTTAGTTGTCTACTACAGGTAATTCCAGGGACCAAGACGAATATGATGACTCGAGTTGCCGCTATAACCGATGACGTTACTGTATATCAGTTGCAACAAGCAAATAAAATAGCAAATAGGCATTTGAAGAAGTTACTTTATTGTTAAAACAGAAAACTCCAAAGACACCTCCACTCATCAATGTCCTTATGATAATTTTACTTTTCCAAGAGATGAATAGATTGCAAGTATTCTGCAAAATTCAAATACCAGCGAAAAACCATTTGTTCTGGAAAGTCGTGTTGGTGAATTCATCATTTTTTTAAAATAAATGAAAAAATCCAGTTGAGTATTTACATAGAATTTAAGTGATTAATGAACGTTTTCCAAGTTAGTTTTTCTTTTATCTGCAGGAAAATTGTTTTCTTTTTAAAGTTTTTAATTTATTATTTCAAACAACATATAGGTTCAAATGAAACACGTTTAAACTAAAGAAGAAGATCCACAAATTCGCATGTATTTTATTCCGGTGTAATTTTACTTTTTACATAGCAAATTTAATCGCGGCAAATAAATGGCGATATAAATTGCCAGAAATATACCCTGAAAAATAAATAAATAAATTTAAACCCGTATGTAACGATTGTCAGATACTCTTATTAAGGTAACTCTTGAGTCCTCGAAAATAGAACAGGTCAAATTAATTTAATGCATTGTGTTGAATGCATTCTGATTGCTATTAGGAAGTTATACATACGGCTGCTTTTATTACATGTAATTTGTTTACTTCGGCTTTCATCGAAAAATACTTCAATATTATGAACATCCTGAAGCATAATAGCTCATTACTTTGGATTAACTCATTATTTCTCTCCCAATCTCCTTTTCGTAGAAACATTTTTAGGCGCCCACGTTAATATGCTAGGGCATTGAAGACATCTAAATATAAATTAATTATATACACAGAGTCGACATGCACTGCGTCGTAGTAACACGTAATATTGGTGCACATAGTTTGTATAGTTTTAAACTGTAAAGTAACATGAAGTGGCATAATCATATAATCAAAGAACACGTACAAATACCGCGAAAGAAAGAAAAAAAAATAGTTTTTAGAGAAAAACAATTAGATAAAGAGATGTAATAAGCTATATAAACCTGCATTATGTTTAATAATGAGGCCAAACTGAGAAAATAGGAGAAGCTTGTGAAATATAAATCGCAGATTCTGATGATACTTTGTCAATTTGTAATCAAACTCTCTGTTGCGGCGCAATTTTAGGTTCGAATGAGAAGCGTGTGTCTGCTGCTTTTAGACATGTTTCAGATAAGGCGATTAGTTGATTTCACTAGTTGAACGGACGCTTGTCAAGGAACATACTAATATGAATCCTTTCACATGGAGTCAACTTGTCCGCTTCGGCGGCTTCAGTAGGTCTTCGATGACAATTAACTAGTTGAGAGTAAACCAGGCAACTTAATTGAATCAACCACATCATCTCGTCTGAAATAGGCCTTACTTGAATTGTTTTTTTTTAATATCTTATGCGAAATGGATAAATTTGTGCAAAAAAGAACAAAGTGAACCGCCTACATCCAGTGAAATGATTTCAAAAAAGATGAGGTGAAAATTATTTAAATCATGGTGTCTTCTCATGCATGGAAAGCCACAGTGTGTTGTTTGTTATCAAACTCACTGCGATGAAAGCATGAAGCCATCAAAATTAGTTCGACACTTGGAAACTAAACATCCAGCTCATAAAAAAGCCACTCGGATTTTTTCGATAGAAGATCAAATACTTTGACAAATCACCAAACTTTTATTTGTAAGTTAAGCCTACTAATAACTGTGTACGAAGTGTCCCACCGAAGACTGGGTCTTTGATTATAGCTATTATTGATTTTAGGAAAAAATATTTTTGATTTTACAGGCTGTTCCAAAAGTAGGAAAACGCGTACTTATTTTTCGTCATTTTAAATGGAACACCCTATATATTATTCTATTTTTAAATTATGCAAAGAAAAATAATCACTTCATATAAGCTACTATACAGGTGTCCCACCGAACTGGGACATTCGATTTTTTTGAGCTTCTAGTTGGAATTTGGTTTTGAAACTTGCAGTGTAGTCATGGCTTACTGTGATCTATTTAAGGATAATATTTTAAACTTTATATCACTTTCGGTATACAGGGTGTTGATATCAACTTTCTTATTTTAAATGGAATGGTATAATTTTTATCGCGCTAATGAATTTGGAGAGTCATTTACAACTAGTGTATATTAAGGTACCTTATCCCTAAACTCGAAACTATCAAAAATAAGTATACCAAACCCTATGTCAATCGATGTAGAATTTTACGCTGCATTCAATGCTGTAGTAAAAAAATACCATGTTCCATTTGAAATAAAAAAAAATTGTTGGTTTAAAGGTATCCACATCGGAGATGCGTTTTTGAACAGCCTGTATGTGATTCGGTCATTATTGCCATAACACTTTCTACTTACGGTTTTGTACTTACATCGACATTAATAGAACCATTAAATATCTGATAACTCATCAGCTATTTAATTTTACTTGAAACAGTGCAAACGTCAAAAAAATCAACAAAATTACAAATATTAAAAAGCGGTTTGATTTTAGGGATAGGGAACCCTCATGTAAACTAATTGCAAATGACTCTATACATTCATTGCACCGATCAAAATTGTACCATTCCATTCAAAATAAGAAAGTTGATGTCAACACCCTGTATACCGAAAGTTCTATAAAGTTGAAAATATTTTCCTTAAATAGATGACAGTAGGCCATGACTACACTGCAAGTTTCAAAATCAAATTCCAACTAGAAGTTTAAAAAAATCTAATGTCCCAGTTCGGTGCACCGAGAGAAAAAAAGTGTTGTATTAACTAATAAAATGGTGTATTGAACACTTTTTTCTTTTTCAATATGAGCAATGATATTTTAGTGTTAATGCAATACGTAAAAAAATGTTAAATTGCGTTAGTTAACTGAATAATAATAAATGTTATCAGAAACAGACTCCACGTGATTCTTTGAACATGTACTTAATTTTCCATTAACAATTTGTAGCTGCTAATGAATAATAACAACATTATCCAACACAGTTACTTGTTGTAGACACACGAAGTAATAATTGTCTCTATAATTTTATAATATGTGTTTAGCACTATAAAATGTTGATTCAAAACTTATTATGTTTCATTAACCTACCTGTAGTGTTCATCGAATGACTATTTGCATGTATTCAACACTTTAGTGGTTATACGAAAAAGATTTCTTGTTAGTGGAACCATTTCGATTTTGCTTAAAATCACGTTACTGATCGGGCGAGTTTTTAATTTCTCGATGGATCATCGATTACTGTATCATTAGTGTATTAACAGAGATATACCGTAATCGACGGATCTATCGATGAAATTAAAAATCCGCCCACACATTCAGCGATTAGTCCATATAGCTATGCGTTGCTATGCTATATATTGTCTAATTAGGAAGACTATAGTAGGTAATAGAAGAAAAACATTTATATACTAAACTTATATTAGTTTAATAACATAAGTAAAAAATTAAAAAGGTTTTATTCATACATTTGAAAGGGAAGTATAATTTTACGTTTCATAATAATCATTAATAACAACATTTAACCAAAATTCGTTATCAGCATTTACCGATTTCTAATACTATCCACCAATAATCATTATTTTCAACGGAATGGTTTTTATCATATTAATCGTTTACTTAAACAATTAGGCAAAATGATTTTTACGATTACATTTATGACATATTTTACCATAAGCTGGACAACTGTTTTGCCCATGCGTAAAATTACGTGTACACCGACCTGTTCTAGAATTGTTCGAATCCGTTACAAACGATCTTGTTTGAATTTACCGGACACCTCTTTCCAATGATCTTCCATCCTTGTGCGGCCCCTGGGTGAAACGTGTCTTCTGTCTTGCTCCTACATCCGGCTGTCGATGGATGTGTTTTCCAGCGTAATTTCAATATTATTTAAAATTTCTCGAACATCCTTTCCTATACAGTGTAACAGCGTCGCTGCTTGTATTTCGGCTATTTTCCCACTGCAACCACTCGCGGTAGAATATAATTCCCAATCTTCTTTAAATTGCCTCCAATTTTTTGCTAGGTCGCCCTCCATTTTCATCCTCTCGGGTTGAGATATATTCTCCATTTTGTTTTGTTCCTTTCTGACACTTTTTTATAAAATTTGCTGCACTTTTTCTTCCTTTCACTGTTTTTTTTTTGTATTATGTTTGTTTTTTATTCTGACTGCGCTATGTTATATATATATATACTCCGCGATGGGTTTTGATTATCTTTATTATTCAATATTAATGTTACAGAAGCTTACAAACATAGGTCTTATTGCTACGGAGGTTAGATACTGACTGACTGTGCGCATGTGCGATCACCTATATGTAACAGTATTAAATATTACATTTCATTGAGTTAACACCGATAGTAAATGTTTAAAGAACATCTTTTTCAAATGTCAAATCGACAATTTGTGGGATTAAACCAACAAGATAAAATATTGGTTACGCCTGAACACTATAATCTTGTTAAATTAACTCTAAAGTGTGCAAAAATATAAATATGTTTGTTTCAAATAGGTGCGTATGATTCACTTAAATGCAACATGGTCAAATCAATGCTCAAGTTCGTGACACTACGAAAAATGTTGAAATAACCATTTCATTTCTCTCAGTGTGGGACAGCCTGTATATCTATAATAAGGCGGCGTAGTTTGTTTTAGATATTCACATTTTAAATATCTGTACTTGAAGCATCTTATGAATTGCTAAGATATCGAAACCCCACACAAGCGCCAAAAACCTCATATTGCCTGCTGCAATTTATATTTTCAGCGTTTTAATAGGCGTTGAAGAAGCAAAATATTGAAATAAAATATACCTGCTGGTCTAATATGCTCTGCCTTTGAATAATTAATTTAGAAGAATCCAAAGCTGTAGTTGGAAATTGGTACGAAACGCAGAAATACATGTTCATGGCTCCACAAAATATATCTTTTAGGTCCTTTGATCGGTTCATCCCAGGAAGGTACTTTCTATCATATTTGTAGAGCTTATTTCTTGTATTAGAAGTCTCCTCTTAAAAAAATACCGAACAGGAGGCATTGTGTCATCAAGTATTTGTCGTTCGTGAATTACCACCTTATGTATTATAACGTCTTCGGGGTTCAAATTAAATAAAAAGTATTCCTACCCTCAGATCTAATTAATAATAAATAACTAAAGCACCATTAAAACACTTAATAAACTAAATTCACTTAAATATTATACTTATTTATCTTCACAATTTACTTCCCCTAACTTATTTTCACGATTTATTTCCACATACATTTATGATTATTACTTCACGGCTGCCTACAATAGAATGTTCTTTTTTTTGTTTGCGGGCGTGTTTATATTTCGTGCTCCCAGTTCCTTCGATATCTTTCTCGATAATGCTAATACATTTGCACAAGAAATTTCGATTGCGAATCCATGAAGTACTCTCTATGAAAAGTTTAACCACCTAAGATAATCTCCACTAGTAATGTGAGAGCAATTGATAATTTACTAGTATGCATGTAATTATGTATAGTCGTAGGCATTTCATTTTATTTTTCTTTTGCCAATCCAATAGCATCTCTTCTTTTTGAGCGCAATGTTTTCTCCTGTTATGAAAGACGTGACTTTCAGGATGTAGATGGCTGTGCAGATCCAATAGTTATGTAGTGAAATGGGGAAAATCCTTCAACTTCTTTTCCAGCCCTCAACCAGTGCGCATACTTTGCCTTGAAAGTATTTATACTTAGATGAAATTTCGCCTTGTTAAATTTTAGTACAATAAACACGTTTTTCCTCTTTTATGTTCAATTCATATGCCTCTGGTAGACCTTTTTCTCATACAGCGTTTAATACACAGTCAAGGACCGCTACCGTGTTACCAGCCCTGCCATTTTCTATCAGCCAGCAAACAAAAATTATTTCATATTTAATGGAAAAAGTGCGAAAAATTACATTATCCTGTACAATGTAGATAAACTTATAGAGAACTGATAGATAAAGATCAAGTTATAAACGTCAAGTAAAGTAACTAGCTGCTAAAATATACAAAAAAATAGTGTCCTTAAACTTAAAAGTACTTTAATTAGACACGCAAGTTAAAGATTTTTGTATGTGTAAAAAAAATTCTAAAAACTTACCTTGCTTTAATATCCATAATTGCACCACTTTCAATAATTATTTCTTACAGAACCGTAACACCGACACAAAATTCATGTTAATCAATTGCATTATTTAAGTAGAACGATGCCTTCTATTTATCTATTCATATTGTTTCTAATGTTTTTAGTAAAAAAAAGAGTACAGGTTTATCGATCCGTACAGCTTCGGTCCTTAATCGGAGAGCTTTCTTATGTACGGTAGGTATACAATTCTCACCTATTGCTATATAGTAGTTGGTACGCATGCCCAAGGAAACTTTGAGGGGTTTGTGAGGTGTGGCACTTTATATATCATCTATGGACCTTTCATTTTTTTTTTATAAATTTCACTTTTATTGTAGTATTCCTATACCTGATTAAACATTATTTTATGTAAGTAAGTAAAAAAATTATAATACATTGCGATTTAAAATTCGTGTTGTATTTATAGCAGACTGTCCAACCCTAGGTAGGATGTGAAAAGGAACTAGGTTAAGTAAATATCCCTTTTCAATTCACATGTTCCCAGGTGTAGTAGCCCTGAGTTGTAGTACAGTACTGTGTATTTTCAGAGAAGGTGGATAGATGTTTCATCCCATTTCGCGCAAAATCTACATCCGGATTGCTTTACCACTCTAAGCCTACTCAGATTTCCTTTCAGTTTGCAATGGTCTTACAGATTCTTTGTTAATAAACAAACATTGTTCTCATTTAGATTGAAGCATTCTGTTTCCACTGTTTAGCTTACCTCGTTTTTTGAAGATTCTTTCAATAGTTGCACTTTCTGTGCTTTACTTCACTTTTTAGTCCTTCCCATATTGTTCTACTACTTACCCCGCAAAAAAATTCGGGCCCTAAAAATTGTAGTCCAGCCCGCTTTTTTTTACGTCATTATATCTTATTTCGTTTCCTTCCACGTCTATGTGTCTCAGAACCTGCAGAAGGAAGAACCTTGTTTCTTTTGCTCGTTTAGCTTTCCTAAACTACCAGATCCTCAAATTATATTTGAGCTCAGGGCTGTGATAGTTGCTTGATTATCAGATATTATGATAATCCCTTGCTTTAGATAATTCCTGATGTCAATATTCAACTGGACACATGTTTCACTGGCGTGTGTTTCTGCTTGTAAGAAACGCAGGTGTTTACCCCAGCTTCGACAATATTTATTTCCTGCTCCTTACGTTCTACTCTAGTTTCTTCTTCCATCGAGCCACTCGTGTATCATTTGCTGGTATTTCTATTCAGCTTCAAGATGGTGCCTTGATGCTGCTTGCTCTTGCTGCTCAGCTTTCTGAAAATTGTGTGCGTGTGTTTATTTCGGTTGGCTATTATATTACGCTCTCCAACGAAATATGAAAAGGAGTTATGTTTAGTACAACTTCATAGCTGCAAGTTCTCATTGCACTAGTAGAAAGATTAAGTCGCAGTAGTCAGATTAGTTGCCTCGCACAAAGCTACAGATCCATAAGTGATGAAAGATTGAATGATTAATCCTTGAATGTTTCGCGTAACTTTTCGTGAAATAACCTCTACCACCATGCCGTTTTTTTTAGACTGACTCGATTATTTTTTCTCCAAACAGTTTTAATGCTATAATTGTTTTTCCTCTGGGTGTATTTGTTGCCGCAATGGGTTTGTTTACTTGCTCTACTGCCTTACCTTTTCTGAGCCGAAGTCGTACATGCATCCCTCTAACGGATGTAATATATTCTTGCCAGTTTATCTCTCTTGTATTTCAATATTTGAACTGGATCAGGCACGTAATCAGATGAATTTAGCCATGAGCCGCCAAGCTAAGTTAGAACATTTACAGGATGTAGTTTGGATTTATTACTGTTTAATATAATTATAACACCACTAATTACGCCAGTTTACGCTATTTTTTCTTCTCTATTTCTCTCTGCCTTTATAAAGCTGTTCAACAAAGTATTTCTAGATTACATCTAAGTATTCCACCTACTGTATATCAGCTTACTTATTTTTCAATATACTTTTGTAACATTTTGCTTTTAATATTGATGTAAAAGAAGTCATATTTGGCATACTGATATTATTATTATGTTCCATAACAAAAGAAATCTTTTTTGTTTTCAACGGCTCAAATTTTACTGAAAGGGGTGAATACTTGAAAGCAAGTGGCCACGTATGCTAACAAAATGATTATAGCCACGTGTTCCAAGAATAAAGCCAATTACGGAAAATCCGAGAATATGCAGCCACAGCTGAAAAGTTAAGTACCTGCTGATTTCGTGCTTCAATTCAGCATTATGTAATCAAATTAGACTTCACAGTTTTATTGTACAATTTCTTCTGGATCATTCAGTTAATAACCATGTGTTTTATTTACTTAACTGTGTGACTGAAGTTCTTCTTTTAAATACCAGAAAATGATTAAAAAAAAAAATACAGTGCACGCACAAAAAATCTATTATCAATCTGAATATTTTTATTTATTTAGAAATCGAAACTTAATATATATTTAAATGAACTAAATCTTGTTGGTTAGAACATAAGAGTAAATTCTCTGAAAACACAATACACTCTTAGAACAATTAGTATAAATGTTTGCATTGAAGCATACTTCCTCCAAATGAACATTGTTATTGTTGTAACGAATAAATCTATGCAGTCATAGTGAGAAAGTCTGTAGATTCAAAATAAAATCCCTTATACATTTGGTATAATGAATAACTATATAAAATTATTAAATGTTTTGTACTGAAAATATGAAATATCAAATTGAAATTACCATAATATTGAAACATTTGAAACGAATTTTATCCCACCATTCATTGCACTAAAACTTATCTGTCATTGGTTCCCTCTTTTTTAGGAGGGTTTTGCATATGCATATGCTTTACTTGGGGTCACTTTTTGATTGACCGGCGAACAGTGTTGTTGGTTGTGAGTGTAAGTAAATCTAAATGGATACCCCAGGCGTTTCACAGCTACTTAGAAAATGGGATGGAATGTGGCTGATGCACAGATGCTACCATTAAAATATTCAAAGGTAAGAAAGAAAGTACGTGTTATCTAATATTAAAGGATTACTGGTTTAAAAATCTTTGAAATAATACGTAGAGTCAGCGCCATTGTGTCTATAGTATATTAACATGGTAGGTGTGTACCTTAACAAACATATGTAGGTATTTACTAGTTATTAGTTTTCAGTAGGTATAATACCAGCAAATTATTATACTGATTGAAATTATATCAGTAACCAACGGCGACTAAATACCAGGCCCAGGCATTGAGCGGGAAGTATCCCGAGAATACCGGTCGCAACGACGGATACCCATCTACATCTCTACGCATCAATATCCTGTGCGCACTCCTGGAGTACCCCGATACGCTACCTTCTCCCAAACATTGTAAAACTATAAAGTATGACAGTAAATTT
Source organism: Protaetia brevitarsis (assembly GCA_004143645.1). Taxonomy (NCBI): domain Eukaryota; kingdom Metazoa; phylum Arthropoda; class Insecta; order Coleoptera; family Scarabaeidae; genus Protaetia; species Protaetia brevitarsis. The sequence continues at coordinate 2,967,759 of RXPK01000086.1, forward strand.
ATTTAATTGCATAATATTTCTTTATTTATTAATTTTCCCCCAACCGAGGTTCTTTGGTGCTACAAACACAAAATTAGTAGATAATAGTGATGTAACGCATGTTTTTGAATATCGCTTTCGCATTCGCAATAAATATGTGAATATTGCGAATAAAAACTTATCTGTTAAAAAGTATAATTTACAAAAAAAAAACTATTATTCAAATTCATTGGAATCCTAAAACAACCTTTTGAGCACAAATTTGCAGTTTATATTAGAATAACCATCAATAACCTCAAAACTAAACTTGAATTGACAAGAATAAGACGTAGAAAGTCGAAACGATTCGGTTGTACTTGGCTAGTTTCGCTGCGGTGATGGAGAAATTTAATTCTCTGCGTGAGCTTAATGCAAGTGTTCGTATAGCTGTAAACTGAAAACTAATGGATGACGCTGGTAAAGTTAAAAAGTTAATATTCGCATTCGTATTCGCGAATGTCTTGTGCACATATTCGCATTCGCGAATGTGTAAAATCACGTATTCGTTACATCACTAGTAGGTTATTATTACCCTTGAGCAGTAGAAATGCTTAGATTAAGCACGTAAGTATTATCAGCTCAATATACTTATATTTTGGAAGCCAATAATGGCAATACTTCAAATAATTCTTTTATATACTTCTATCAAATGTACATAAATTATTAAGGCATAAATATGATAGTTTCCAGTTGAGAAAATCTATTTACTCAAATCTAAAAAAAATATTTTTGTGGTGAAAATATTATATGTTCATAATGATTTTATTTATTAATGATATATTGATTACATTTGAATTAAAAAATTGATTCGTCTAACAAATTCACGGGTTGGGAAAACTGAACAAATTTTATTCTCAATATAAATACATCATCTTCTTGCTTATAAAGGAAGATATGTTATATTCAATGTGATGCATTTATATTCAAATTGAGTGATTATTTTTTGTGTGTATTCTATCTACAACGTACAACATGAGTATAACGTACTTTCGGTTATTATTGCATGTAACGTATTTCATTAGTGTTGGCCAAAATACTCTTGATTTTTACCCGGATATTTCGTACCCTACATTTTTACCTATTTATAAGCCAAATTGCGGTTGAAAAGTATGTTGACTGTACATTATTACCAGACAGTAGTTCTTCAAGGACGCCGAGAATTTTTTACAATGTGATATAATTGACAGGTTCTCCGAGATCGATAAGGATTTATAATAATCAAGCTTCACAGTAAAAAAAAATCTTGGGCGTTGGAACAGTAACGGACAGAAAGCAATAAATATATAACTTTAATATCACTGTCTTGTTGCATTTAAAGATAGCAAAAATTTATTTTGAATTACTTTTACTAGTAGGTTACTAGGTACAATGTTTTATTTATTTCATAAGATGATTATGATATAAACATGGATTAATATATTGCAGTGGCATATTTTGGTTTTTAATATAAAGCAGGTATACAGGATTCAAATTTGGTTGCAGCAGGGCTTTTATTTACGGGTCAAATGCATGTGCTGTTGAAGGGAAGGAAACATTTTTGTAAGATAAACTTATGTTGGTTTGTCAATTGAGATGTCATGTACAAAAAATATATGAATAAAGATTATAATCCGGGCAGAAATTTTATAATTGAAGTGATAATATAATATAATAATTCTTTCTTAGGACCTTACAAACATTTCTTTGTCATTATTTAAAAGAATAATTTATTATTTAGAAATTTTTTCTCAGTGTAGGAAAAGTTACACTAAATTACATAATACACTAGAAGTGTATAGACTACCATTTACCTTACCAAGGTTTTACACTATTGTTTACACAGTACATCAGGTTCCGGTATATTTTTCAACACTATTTAGTATGGGCCTGTACAAATGCTAGTGTATTTCTAGTGTTAAATAGCGTAAAAAATTCTTACTGTGTTTGCGTTACAGGAAAGCAGGGAAAATATAAAAAAATTGGTGCATTTTCTTTTATAACCCACTCCGACGAAAGTAATTAATTTAGATAAGAAATTTGATGTTTATTTTGTAATTATGGTCATATTAGGCAAGTGACGATTGATATCAAAATATTAAAAGTTTTGTATAGTGAAAACTATATTTGCTACCCTAATTGTTAATGAAGTTGTAAATGTACTAAAGCACTAACTAACCACATATCACATTAAATTATACAAATATACAAAATACGTGTGTATTATATGCATTGTGTTTTTTAGCGTATGCCCGGTTGTTGAATACCCAGTTTTTGTTCTCTAGATACCTACATAATTTATGTAATTGTCCTTCCCATTCAAATTTTATTTAAAAACAAAATTTACAACATGTTTCATAAGATCGGTGAATTCTCCACCGATCTGTCACACAGTTCGCGTCTCTCTCTCCATTGATTAAATTGTTTTACACGAAAATTACATTGTCTTTGCCGCTAATTTTAAGCAGTGTTTTGACTTTTTTCAACTTACTTTAATGTATAACAATACATTCCCTGATGATGGCGTCATGTCGAAACATGGGCAGGACAATTACATTTTAATTCTACACCATTAAAACAGGATTTTTTTCAATTACCTACATTATTACTGGAGTTTTAAGCTGCATAAATATAAGCTCTCATACAATTTAATCTTTCTTGTAATCACACTATCAATAATTGCTATTTTTTCATTTGCATTCAAGTAATTGCATTGAATAAAGAGAATAGAATGAAAAATCACAAACTTATACTACTACTACTACTAGTACTTACTTTGATATATTCGTAAATGCGTGGCGGTAAGTCTTAATATACTAGTTTTATCCATCCTCTTCGGACTACTTGAAACCATTGGTACTAACGTTGCTAATTCGCCTATGTAAGAATTTAACTTATCTCGCCGCATTTTCTCTGCTCGATTTCTCATTTCTCGACTATTACTGCAAAGAAAACATAGATGAGTATAAAAAAGTTTACATAGGAAGGGTTAATTCTTTTTAAAACTGGGTGTAAATGCTGTAATTTAGACGTAATTTATTCAATATATGACTATAAAAAATCTTACATGTAATAGTCCTGATAAAAGCAGCTATAAAATTTTGTCATTTAACCCAGTTTTAAGAATAGATACGAGTAAGATTTGCACAATTAGTCAAAGTTATACTAAGGGGGAGGGAGAAAATTCTTCACCTTCCTTATAGTATGGCGCGAAAGATTTAAATCGTGCACATTTGTATAACAGAATATTATATTATATATGTTGGCCGTTCTATTCATTTATATGTAATGGTTGTTTCTACAATTACTAAAATGTCGAGTATATTAGATTTGTAAATGAAATGTGAAAGCTCCAGTACCTTGAGAGATCAACTAAAAAAACCCAGAAAATGTTTTTTTTTTCTGTTTAAAATAACCTCTGCGCAGATTTAAATTAGTTTAAACTAAACTCAATTTACTACTTTTTATACAATCTTGCTTTGATTTTATAATTTTCCATTAGTCTTACATGTACCTGCATGTATACAATAATATAATAATTAGATTTACATGAATCTTACAGCTCAAGCTGAGTTTTATATACAATGCGTCCAAAACCATTTATAAGTATATAAAAACGCGATTGACGCCATAAAAACCCGCCGGCTAAGCAGCAATTTTTCGAATATTCTTAGTGATTCAACCCCTAAATTTAAGGAAAGATCATAAAATATTTCTACTGATTCGTGATATTTATCACTCTTTGTACTAGAGTTGGGCAAATTTTCCGGCGCTGCAGGTACAATTGCGGAATCTAATCTTAGGACACGCATCGAGCGCCGAACCTTTTCATTGCTATAGCTGTCTCTCTCACACCCCCTCGCCTAAGTTCTAATACATATTGGTAGCTATCAATAAAACCCTTTCTCTTTCGGCAGTCGGCAAGTAGCCGGTAGCGATAACATGCAAGCCTTGCACCTGCGGTTATGTATTTATATAATTCGTTGTAGGTGTGATGCGACTAATGGCGGGATTCCGTGCACATCTGTAGCGCCTGTAATATATATGTCTAAATCTGTAACCATATATTTAAATGCTTACAGAGTTGCAGGTAACTCACAGACACTACAGATATGCATAGAATTCCATCTTAAATACAAATATATACCGTACAAACTACTAAAGGTTATGCACAGGGTAATATGTATTAAGCGCGCGCTTCTGTTTGGAGTCAAGTAGTTTACAGGTATTATTACAGGTTTCAACATTTGAATTTTCAGCAATACATGCATAATATACATAATATATGCAAGTAAAAAATTATAAATGCGTGTTAATTACTCTTCATTGCGAATTTAAAGTATTTGTTGTGTTATACCTACTATATTATATAGCTGTTGAAGAATATCTATTTCAAAATGACAAAAAACTTTGTTATTAAATTTCATTCGTAATATGTGTAGTTAACATTATGTGTTTATTATTGTTGTTTTATTGTTTGCGCAAGCCTGAAAATGCGTAGGCTGTTGGTGTAATGAAATAAATAAATAAAATATATATTCCCATATTTTATGAAAACCCTATTGCGCAATAAACTTTATTATTATTATTGCTAGGCAGAAACCTGTATGCATGTTTTACTGTAACGTTATTTCTTATATACTTCATATTAATATCGATATAATAACTGGAATTATTCAAGGCAATTCTTATTACTGAACATCTGGAAAATTGTAGTCAACCGCATAATATTAATAGGTTGTTCACAAAGTCTGGATTTTTTTCTTATGTGTGACAAATAAAATGAACATAACTATAATTAAGAATTTAAAATCGGGAGATGAACGTCTGCACTCGGTTTTGAAAGCAAGAATTTTTCTGAAAGTCGGATGTAGCATTAAAACGATTATAAATCAAACTTAAAAAAAAAAAAAAAGTACCATGGAACAATATGAAGTAAGCTATGTATTGGATTATTAGTGAACTCGTCTGAATATAGGAAATTTCTCCCAATGTAAGAAATAAGTAATTATGTAAAAAAGAAGCCTTAGTCTTAGCCTTAAATCAACTGTGGGAATTCCACAGAAAATATTGTAAATTTTATAAATAAGCAAAATACAATCAATGAAATCAAATTTTATTTAAATTGCAAAGTATGTAGGTAGATGCATACGCATTAACAAAATGGTGCCAAAAATATGTAATATATTTTAAAAAATGCATGTGATCACTATTTCTAACCGGTTTGTTGGTGCAAATTTGGTGAAGATTGTAATCATTGGTACTATTAGTTTTAGAGTAATTGCTATTAATTATAACATAAAATTTATTTCTTTTCTTTATATTTCTATACCAGGATTAGTTGAATAATTGCTTGCTAATTACAAGCAAGTGTGTAATTTACATTCAGATTAAAGAGCTAATAAATACCTAATTCCAGAGTGTGGCAATTACCTATGCTCTAGATTGATTGGTTTTCTAAGTATGTTTGTATTATTTAGTATCTAAATTTTAGAGATGATTGCAATAAATATATACAAGTGCAATTATCCAGTAATTACTCTGTAGAGGCATTAAAATAATATTAGCATGAAATTTCTTTATACGCCTACATACATTAATATTATTATATATAATATAATAATAATTTCTTTTGCATTTTGTTATTTATTAATTGTTGAATAAGCAGCGCAAGACATTATAACTAAAGCAAGATTAATTGTCATCATTGGTTAATCTCACCTTTTCATATTACATAATTGTGCCTTACTTTTACAATAACAAATTAAGTACACACATACTAAAATTGATTTCAAATGGTGATGAACATTAAACGACGGGAAATTTTAATGCAACATTAAACAGCTACAAAATTAATTACATCTTTTTAATTTTATTTACACATATTAAATTTATTTCTTTAAACCACCAAACGTTCTTATATAGATTGTATTATGTTATAGTTATAAATATTGTATTTCAATGCGAATTGTGAAACCGGCAACTTTCCTAACACACAATTAGTATTGCGTTAAGTATTCATAAATCCTATCGCTACTATTTCTCGCTTTCTATAATGATTCAAGATCAGAATATAATGACCTTGTGGATATAGGAACATCTGCTCGCTGCCCCGTTGAGTAATATAGCGCCTGCGGCAAAATTTGCGGGGTGAGACGGGAGGAAGAGATAGCAATAGTTACGGAAAGGTTCGGCTGGATGCGTGTCCTACGATTTCTTTCCACGATTGTACGTATTCAGAACGTGCCCTCCACCAACTCATGTACTCCAATAAAGCAGAGGAACCGTAGAGTTGCAAGTCAGTAACAACAGTGCCTGTTTCTCTTACAAAATGTAAAAAATTTTATTTTATCTAAATATGTAATGATATAAAATGCGAATGCATCGCAAGGTGGCCCGTTTGTTCGCCCGCTTTGTCCGATTTTGTTCCCAAGAAAAATTTGCTCAACTCTATTAATATGACATGTTTATAAATACATACTAAATTACAATAATACGATTGATCTGCTTTATTTATATTACATTATTTTAGGCCCGCGGTCGCAATACGTATCTGCTCCGTCGGACAATTGCCCAACTCTAGTAATGATACATACGACACGATTTCAATTAATTCATGACTCGCAGGGATTCGAGTTCTAACTTCTAATTATGACATGATAGATAAGACAAAAAAAAAATACGGTTACGGGAGAAAAAAATAAATGTGAATGAAGCTCTAGAGCCTGTTTATTAGCTTCAGGAGCAACACAAAAATCTTGGGGAATGACGGCGCACATAATTGTTGTTAGCATTTCGTCAGATCCTAATATTGGTGAAAATTTTTATACTTATTACTCACCATGTTTTGAAGGACATTGGGGAATTGTGGCAGTTTGTTATTGTTTACATTGGTACCTACATATATTAGTTTACTCATCGTTTTAGCTAGTGCTGTGCATTTTAACCGGTTAATCGATCACGGCGGTCGATCGGTCACGACGGTTAACCGCGCGCGAAGGTTAACCGGTCACGGCGATTGAGTCAAAAATATAGTGGACATGTTTTATAACTAGCAATTGATAACATTAATTACCGATAGTGCTCCAAATCACTATGTTTATACAAAAATGAATTCAATTGAACCTCGAATTAAATATCCCGTACATTCTCGACATCTAGAGACTTGCCTGAGTAAGTACGGCATCGTGCAAGTTATAAGTACGTAACATATGTACATACGCATACGTTTTCGACGGGTGTAGACGATGTATATTACCCGTACGTATAATTGCACATTGGTGTTGTAAGTAGTACCGTAGTTACCGCAGTATGTGCATGATTAGTAATTTATTGTCTTATATTTGTGGAAATCCATCTGTGGTTTGTTAATTATATATAGGTCGTTTAAAAGAGAGAATTGATGGATTTTACTTTCGCGTTTACTACACAATAAAAAACAGTCTTTAAACTGTTTTTACTTAAATGAAGAAACAGCGTAACTTTTTGAAATTTATGGAATATATCTACTATAAATATCATATGGCATTCCGTCAATAACTGTTTAACTGACAAGACATGGAAGTGCAAACTAAATAATTTAGGAACAAATGAATTTGAACAGACTTTTTAGACGATGGAAATAAATACGATAGCATAGGGATATAAATTACGTTATAGGAAAATCATGCTACCAAGTGATCAACAAGTATTACCGCAGACAATTATTGTACCCTATATGAATGATTATTTGATTACTTACGAGTAACTATTTTACCTACTCGCTTTATTGGCTAAGGTTATTGACAGAATACTTACATTTTTATTTACTTGTGAAGTGTCGAGTACATTTATAACAATTCGTATTAAAAGAAGCAAATGGGGTTTCAGAAAATCGGTAAGAAAATCAAAAATACTGCTAAAAAAAATTAATACTAAGAAAAGTGGCTTTTTATCGTAAATATAACTATAGGTAGGCCTTACATAAACTAATACGAGAAGCACAATTTAATGTAAATTTATAAAGTCCAAAATTTTATTATTGATATGCCGAAAATAAAAAAAAATACTGTTGTGTATGTCTAAATTGAAGCTCTTAAAATATGTTCAAGGATGAAGTAAGTTATAGCAAACTTTAAAAATAAAATATTAAACTGACGTCTGAATTTATGTAACAATATTATTTTTGAAAATTTGAACAAACGTATACACACAAAAACATTATAAAAAGTAGTAAGATACTTATATAAAAATAAATATACAATCAATAAAACTGCGTTTTAATTGATTACGGCGATCATCCTACCAAAACAGTTAACCGGGTCACACCGGTTATAACCGGTCTTACCAGTTATGTACATACGGTTAACTGGTTATAAAATCTGTCCGGTTGCACAGCACTAGTTTTAACCTACACGATTTAGTTGTTTTATTTATTTATTTTACTTATTTTATTAGTTTTAAATTACCTATGCAGTTTTAAAAATAATAATGAACTTTGATAAGGTGTATTCTGTTAAAGGTAAGGTTAGCAGCCATAACAATTAATTAATTTGAAGGAAATAACTGTGAAAAAAGACGTTAATGGACATTATGGTATTGTGCCATTCGCTCTTGCATGATAAATTCTGATGATCGCAGTTTCTTTGGATTTCCGAATGAATATATTTTGTTAATCGAATTTCACGAATTAGCAATTGACAAACTGTAACAGGGCAAGAATTAAGAAAGCACATGAATAAGAAGAACTACTGTCGTTATGCAGGGTTTCTTAGGTCATATTAAATCAATTTATTTGTTCATTTTAAACTTCATCGTTATTTATCACAATAACTAACTAAATGCATTTCATTCTATATTCACTTTTTAAACTAATATAATTTTGGCCTAACTGTATTGAATACTATAGTATAAGTTTTAATCCTCATATTTTACATTTATTCACATTATAGACTACTTGATGTTATTTCGTCTGCGTTTAAAACTCCTATCCACTTGTGCACCGCCGGACATCACAATCTTTGTATTACACAGAACGATATAGTCATAACTCTTTTACCCTAATTGTAAGTTGGTGTGTGTTCGTATCAGAAATCTGAAAGTCTACAATAAAACCCTTCCATTGAAATCGTTGCATTTTTATTAATTTATTTGAGAAAGAACCACAGCTTACTTATTCCTGTAAGAATATTTTATACTATAAATTATATACGTAAGGATTTCGTTTCTCAAAAAGGAAAGAATACGAACTTATTTATTGTGAGACACGTGTAACTATATGTATCACTTAATCAAGCAATTTACTAGAATCGTGTTTATTTTTGTCAAAAATATAATATTTCTGTTCAGAAATATTTAAAATAGTATAATCAGAATAAAAGATGCATAAATTTGTGGATTTTTCTAACCTATTCTCCTACTTTCTTTAAAATTTAATTCATTTCACACTTTTGAAGATTCCCGGCAACAGCTTTACAAGATGGCAGCTATGCTTGTAGGTAATTGAAAACAGACCACAAAAGAACAAGAGATTTAATATCGTCCTTACTGATAGTATACTCTGCTATGATTCGGCTGTGTTTGCTGCTAATATCGTGTAGTTCGCGGCATGGATTGCATGTGTTTTGCTGCGTGGAAGAAATGAGAGAAAACGCAAATGAAATTAATTAAGAAAGCGCATAGTAAAAAGACGTTTTCAGAGTTTTCAGTATTCGCATTTATTTCAGTTTTGTTAAACATAGTTCATAATATTTTATGTAACTAAATAAACCTACGGGATTCACGTTACGTTTTCTTGTAGGATGCCCGAATTAAATAATAATTTTTAGATCCTAAATTTGTGTTATCGTAATTAAAAAAGGCAAAATTATGTCGAGTTACACACCTACATACGTGCTGCAAACGTTTATCTGAACACTAATTTGGATTTGTATATTATATATTTTTCTTTAAATTGTTGTTAAATTATTATTTATTATTAATTAACCAATTTTGTAGAAATAGATTTTATAAGTATTATAACAGCACAAACGTAAACCTTCAACAATAAAACAATAAAGATATTAAACCGTATTGCTTTACCATACGTTCAAAATCTTTCAGAGAAAATAAATAACATTTTAATACCATACAATATTCCATAAACTTCTTAAGACTCAACTGTTAATTGGTAATATGCTGTTTATATATGTATATGTGATCCTGTAGATTTACCCTGTTGGTCATTACCCAACAATAATTATGTAGGTGAGCAATACGGAATGCTGGTAAGCGAGTAATGAGAGTCATATTGTTTTAAAATGTGCTGAATATCATAAACGTTGTTACACAGTATAGGCATCTACTTTGAAATGCATTCAAATACATGCATGCAAGTAGAATGCGTTTTTGACAACAGATGGCGCATAAATCGACGTGATACCTTCGCGCTCATGTAAAATTGTAGGTATGTCACAGGAAGGTAAGTATTTATTCAAATATTATTGTATTATTTTAGACATACGCGTTTATGGAGACTGTAATTTTTAAAGATCACTGCATAGTTGATTTTGTGAAAATATTATTACACCTCAAATACTTAACCTAAGATTTGTTTAAGCTGCAGTTGGTGGTATTATGACGGTCATTCTCGTTAGGGCAATGACGATCGTGATTACTCGATATAGAAATTCGCTTAAAATATTTTTTTGTGACATTAATAATTGTATTTACAGATGTTACGTACATACTGCTGTGGTCTGGCACCCGGGTTTCCGGAAATTCAAATTTGTATTTTTATTCATACCGGTTCATTTTTATCAATGCAATGATAGAGTTTCCACAGTTTTAATATTTTATTTTGAAAAGATTTTGTTAATTGATTTGATTGTTGGAATTATTTTAATTGTTCTGTTTAAATTTAAATTCATTCAGTTGTACATTTTACGATTACCAGTACTGTATATAGTTCATTGTAATATTCTAGTTTTTATTTTCTTTGCATTTTATGCGCTGCATAGCCACGCATCAATTTTATATATATATGCGATGTTTGGGCCCCTGAAAGGTCAGTTCCTTAAACGATGCCGGAGTAAGTATATGTGTTTATTTTCTTTGATGCCATTTTGATTATTTCATTTTCATTTAATATGTTGTGCATTTAATTTGAAATTTTATCATCTTTCAAGGAACTCATTAAATAATTGCTGTTGTATTTTGTTGTGTACACAAGTCGAATGTAAGATTAGTTATTGTAATTTGTTTTAGAAGAAATTGTTTTTTTTTAATTTAAAGAGTTTAATTTTCCGTTTCTTAGTGTTCAAATTAGTTTTGAGTAATTAATCACCTCGGAGTAGGTGAAAAGAAGCATTGTGCTTGTGATTAAATTTCAATTATATTATATACTTGTTTTGTCCACGTTTAAATTAATTTAGGTTGTTGTATATTTTGAAACCACGTGGATTTTTTGTGAAATAGGATTTTCTTCTAGAACAAATCTGTCTTTTGTTTGTTGAAGGATTTGCATCGTCCTTTTTAATTGTAGAGTCTAATGCAGTTTTGTTTTCGGCCAGAATCTTAAATTCATGGTTTTATTTTCCTGCATAATTGTAACTAAATGTTTTTTTTCCTTTTTTTTTATAAAAAAAAAATAATGATTGTTAACGTCATTCAAAATTTCTATTCTTTTATTTTTGAATCAACCATTTCAATCTTTGGGGATTTTAAAGAAAGTAAATTTTTCAAAAGCCCACATTTTACTCTTCATGATTGGTTTAATTGTGAGGGTAACCCTGAAGTTAAGTCGTCTTTTGCGCCCTTTATTTTTATCCGCTGAGCTAGTAAATTTAAATTTTCATTTTTTGTCATTTTCAATTTCACTTTGCATTTATGCTTGTACCACCAGTACACAGCAATACGTTAGAAAAACTAAACAAAGTTGAATGGTTCCAAGAGGACTTGGAAAATGAGAAAAAGGACTGTTGCTGCTGGTGAATTAGTTAGCAAAACAGCTAAAATGTTCGGAATTTTCTTCAGTACTTTGCAAACAAGAATAAAGGAACAATTAAGCGGAGGTCCAACACTAGGTCGACGCCACGTTCTGTGCGTATTAAGGAACAAGAAAACACAATTGTTAATTATGCTAACTTAATAGGAAGGCTTTTTTATGGATTAACTAACCTAAGCAATTACGACACATCGTTTTCGATTTTCTAGAAAAAAAAAAATAAAATCCCAAATCCACACAGTAAAAAATAATTGTAATATTACAGTAAAATTACTGCATTATTTTACAGCATTTTTACTGTAACGGCGTTTTTACACTAAGCTTGCTGCATTTATTTGGAACGAACTGTAAATTTACAAATATCAATGTAATCGGATAAGTTTGTAACGTAAAACTGTAATTTCACAGTAAGAGTACTGTTTAAAGTATCTGGAGAGGGGATGATTCGTGTCTGAACGTGATCCCGAACTCAAACTCGTGTTCAGGCGACTTCCTACCCTGCTAGAATGCATTTGGCGTCAACTATTTGCATATGTGTTGAGGTTTTTATTTACAAAAATATGTATAAGTGTGGCATATGCCAATTTGAATTTGCTTTTATGCACTCATATGAGCAACATTCATAAAAATTTATCCAGTGTAATGTACACCTGCGTACGACCAAAATGTTTAGTAAAATTGAAAAGTTATAGACGTTATCGGGAACACGTGTACCGTCAACATAAATCACGCCCCGTAACAAAATTCTGCTGTTCATTTCAAAATTGTTTATTTACATGTGACTCAAAATCATTGTTCTTGTCTCATACATACAACCATATACAGTTAGATGGACCAATGAATTACAAAGTTACATAGCTGTACAGTAATTCTGCAGTAAGAGAACTGGAATGTTAATCGGAAACAATACAAAAACTGCTGTATTTTTACATCCAAATGCTGTAAGTATGAAATTGTAAATTTGCAGCGCCACTGTAAATTTACATGCCCACTTGCAAATTTACAGTAATATTCCAGGCGTAAAAAATACCAGGAATGTTACTGTAATTTTTTTTTACTGTGCATTTAACCAAAGAAAAAAAAGAACAACCGGCAAACATTACTAAAGATTTTGACTACTATTACCCTTATCATCCCTTGTTTTTACCAGCTGCACATGGGAAATTGCGGTCAAATGAACAACCTGTTTCTGTAAAATAATCATTAAGTCTAATGCAATTTCCTGTAAGCCACAACAAATGAATAACTTTAAGTTTTTAAACTCCTTTCCTCAAACACACTTCATATTCTGTAATTGAAATTATCAACGATTATACTTAGGTGAGGCATTCGCACTTGCTCCCCTAATCGTTGGCCAAACTTTGCAACATTTATCAGAAAGATTAAAAGGACACAATATTCAAATAACATTACCTCTCAGAAAAAAAGCATGCAATTGAAAGCAAATTTTCATAAAAGAGAAGAATTGTAAAGCTAGATGCATTTTAGAGTTAATTCAAATTAAAAAAAAATAATAATAGTAATTCAGAAAATAACCGTTAAGAAGTTGAAAAATTATTAAATTTATACTACATGCAATTTTTTAACTAAAATCCAATCATTTCTTTCGTACATGTCCTTCTGAAATTTTCTTGTAAAGTCTCTAAATTTGTCCTTTGTAGTTTGCGTCTTTCAAATATTGTACAGTAAAACTGTTCGCATCCATAGTTCTTATTTATATATTGTTTAGTGTTTACTTACGATACTACTTTGTTTGTTTTGTGTGCATTTCATTATCTTTTTTACGCACTGTATATTTCATTTCATTACTTTTTTTACGTACTATATATTTTATTTTGTTTGTCGGCTTTTTGCAGAGGGATTTAACGACGCGGGGTAGTTTTTAACTGTGGCTGCGCTATCACCAATTTATTTTTGTTTTTCTAAAAAAATTAATTCATTATTATTTTTTGGAAACAGTTAAAGATTTACGAGTTTAAGTTTTGATTTTATGTGCGCGGGTTTAAACGTATGTTATTTAATAAATTAAAATAATTACGCACCCTTGGTTTCATTATAAAACTGTCACGAAGAAACAGTATTAGTTTTTATGGTAGTTACGACCTGTGAACGGTGAGTCATTCATAAACAAAACATATATAATTTAGTTTAACCGTAAAACACAATATCTGAACGCTCATGTCGATGGATTTATTAACGTGACCCGAGAACACAACGAAACCGAGCACAGGAGCACACTCAATTTGTGCACAGTTTATATGGAATCTGCCGTATCCCTCCCCACCACCGCTACTTCCTTTATACGGCTAGGCATCGACAAAATCATGACAAATTCAACGTAGCCCCGCCTACTCGGCACACTTGCTCCGTCGTCCGTCGCTTGCTCGCGATGTGTATAAAAAGGAACGTCGCGTCGTTTACTCGTTTCGCTGCCTTATATTTCACGAATATATTAAGATCTAGTAATAGATTTTAATAGTTTGTAATCGAGGAATTATTTAGGGGGTTCACGTGCTCATGTGCTCCTATACAGAAACCGCCACTGACAGATCACATGTTTACGTTCCCGCACCTTAACTTATCGCAAAAGTATCCCGGCGTTTTTCTGAGTTTATATCGACGAAAACATAACACGACATAGAGTACATTGAGTTATTTAAGCGTAGATCGTCGAGTAAAATAAATGGATATTCTAAGCATAGGCGGACGTAGTTTCTGGACGTAGAATGGAAAACACAATTTTTAGTTTCTTTGTTTATGTACTTAACACTACTAGAATGTATTTTTCAAGAATAACTCCTTCATTAAATTTATTATTTCATTTTCATAATTTTTACCGTAAGAAAGATATGAATGGCAGTTCATTTTGAAACTCTATAGTTATTAATTTAGGCGCACGTGTCATCCTAAAATAATATTACACTTTATTACTATAATTAATAAATATTAAATATTTGTAAACACAATTTTTGTTGCGGGGAAGTGAAATAGTGGAAGACTACTTTCAACTACAACGTCGAGTACTGCTTTAGATTTAACAAAAAAATATGTTTACATAAGTATAATATATCGAAACAGCGCTAAGTTCTGGTATGATGCTTTGCGCTGCAACCGTGCTTTGCGCAGTTTTTTTTTTTTTTTTTTGGTTATGTCTACATATTTCATAATTTGTGTAATTTGTATTATTCCAGGTGTATAATATTACACTTAGTTGTTTAATACTGCTATTGATGTGTAAAATTAATAAACCGCTTTTAGTGTTATTGTTACTTCTTACTATATTATAGTTTAGTAATATTTTTATTTATTTTAAAAGGGGTCCAAAAAGCCTGAATAATTTATTGCAGGCAACCCCGCCGCAGAACTAAACCTCTCTCCTAATCATCATTACGGTCCCCGAAAAAAAAAAACCGGTTACCGCAACTGACCAGAGCGAGATTCGAACTCGCGTCCCCCGGTACTAGTCGACACCCGCCATTTGGCTAATGCAAAACGCTTTATAAAAATTTTCAAACATATTTGAACAAATTACTTTTACAAATTTAATCTATGTTTTGTTATTATAGGTTGAATTTTTGTTTTAATGCCGTTTTCTTCAATGAAGGCCATTAATTACATAACATTTTCAGATAATTTCCATAACTTTGTAATGGACATTTTATTAGTTCATGAAAAATAACAATTACATGGACATACACAAGAAATCTGCATTTTTAGTATGGAACGATTCCTAGAAAATATATATAGCAAAATTGGTAAACAAGTCGAGCAATTAACGATTTGAATCGTTTCAATTGAAACATATTGCCCTTGAACAAACATCGTAAACAAAACCTGCTTTCGTAAATATGTTCCACTCACTCCTCATTTATACGAGAGTATCCAAAGGTCCACTTGTTTATAAGAAATCTGGAAAGCGTACTACAGTTCTCTGTCATGTTTTCTAGATTCGAAATTTCGTAGAAGGAAGCCCATTCACAAGATATTTTGCTTTATACTTATCCACTTTTTATTGTGTGTATAACACAAAAAAGCTATTAAATAAACTATTAGTTTTCTCTTAGAACTCGCACTTTTTAAATCTTATTATACATGCCCAGGTAAATAGAAGAAAATTATTTTACAAAAGAAAACAATATAAAAGATGGGCACTACATATATTTTTAATTATCGATAATCGGATCAACTATCAAAAGCAGAGACTTATACCGCTATTGATTGCAGTCCCTGTCTATTCTATCAAAATACCGTTACAATATCGGCATAAGTCCCTGGTCAAAAGTAGTGCCGTAGTGTTTACTATGAATAATCGACTAACCAAATAATGATATAATAAAAACATAATAATAATAAATGTTCTTAAAAAAACATTATTTTGCTGTTTTGCAGTTACAATTGTTCGTTAGCACTAAATGTAAGTATTGCCAGTTATCGATATTAATATTATTATTAAGTGAGTGTTGAAATTAAGATAAGAAATAGTTTTATCTATAAATGAATTTTATTTTTATTTATTAAGATATAGAAAGAGCGTGATTAGATTTTTCTCCCATCACAACAGCTATTGCAGTTTCTAAGATATCGCTGGTCTTCACTTTTACTGGAACAGCCGGTATAATATTTATTTTGTATAGTTTTAGCAAAAACACAGTAACTAGAGTTGTAGTCGTTGTGCGCTGGTAATGTCATATTAGTGTAATTTAATTTCTTAATAAAAATATTCTGACAAGCTACAGTATACTACAGTGAAGTTAAAAACCGAGTCAAAAATTAAAATAAATAAATATTCTTTTTCTTAATGCTGTAAAAATTCTTGAAATATAAATGAAAAATAAGAGAATTTAAATCTACAACTTTTATTAAATATTTTTTTCTTCATTTGTTGGTATATTCATAATATAAAAATAAATAGAATAATAGTAATAATGTATTCAGAAGTCACTATTCTGTCACACACAATATTGATTGATTAGATTTTACTATACAGTGTGTTCAAAATGAAGTCGCCACTGTTGATAACTTCGTTATTGTTCAAACTACGTAGTAATTGACTAGTTAGTTAAATTAGCAAATTAGTAGCACAGCTTCTTCTGATTATAAAATCAGAAAAAGAACTGAATTTCGCATTTTGAAGATACTGAAGAATTTTAATCAAAACTTATTTAATACACTACTACTCTAAATTTAAAAATGAAGAAATTAAGGCCACTTGAATGTGTCAACGTCTATTGAAATCATCAGGTTGGCTACGGTTGATTAATGGGAAAAACAAAAATCGGATAAGCTTCTGTCAAAATTAAATAGCTCTATAGTTTATTCTCTTAATACGATCGACAATGACACAAATTCCGACAAATATTTACACATCTATAAAAGTGCGATATAATGGAAAGTTACATTGTTTTCAATAAAAATTCACAACGTGCTCTCGCACATTGCGCTGCTCATGAGAGAAATATACGTGATCGAAGGTATTTTTTAATTTTGTGTCAAATGCAAATCTGTTGTAAAGAAAAAAATATAATAGATGAAGACTGAGGTTAATGTTTGAAAAATTTAAAGAAAACTCTATAGGGATTGTGTATGTGATTTAGGATTACGTTTGGAAACTGTTCACAAAATTTTGAAGAAAAATAAATTTGTGCCATACAAATATAAATTAAGGCAAACTTTATTCCCCGGAGATAGTGAACGCGTCGTTTACAATTTTGCCGATGGCTGATGAATGCTGTTGGAAACAATCCATCTTTCTTGCGCTTAGTTTTATGGAATGACGAAGCAATTTTTTCTAATAGTGTGTTCAATCGGAGGAATCACCATTATTGGAGCCGAGAAAACCTAATGCGCATTCACCCTCAACCCCTCGCGACGCTTTAGCATTAACATATGGTACGGACTGATCGGTAATAAGTAATGGGACCGGTATTCTACCAAGACACTCTTATGTAGAGTACACACCGGAGTGATGCCACACGAATACGACAAACGACACAACCGGTAACACGGTACGTGCCGTGTAAATTTAATTTAATTGTTGTGTTACTGGTTGTGTGGCTTATCGTAACCCTTCGGTGCGTATTCTGCCTAAATTTACAAGGTATGTGTCGTGTTGCTAGTTGTGTCGCTTGTCGTATTGCGGTCTTATCACTCTGCCTTAGGCTGACATACTGTATATCTAGTATTCTCCAAAATTATTTATACTTATAGTTTGCTTTCGAGTTTTTTAAAATCTAGCAACTATCTTTTGCAGCTGAGGCAAAAATCTTTTCATTTCAGGCAAAATACCTTTTTCGCTCACAGTATGCTATAATTTTACTGAGAAATGTTGTTCAGAATGAAAAGATATGACGATATGTAGAGTTTCAGTCATCGGTCTACTTAGATAAAATCCAGTGCTTGTCAATTTCGTTTCAGCTAAAATCCATAACTTTTTGCGAAGCCCGGAGATCAAATCTCACTCTGGTCAGTTACGATAATCGGTCTTTTCCGGGGTCGTAATGTTGGTTAGGAGGGAGATTTAGCTCTGTGGAGGCCTTATAAGCTAATGCTTATGCATTACCACCCTTAAAACAAATCATTTTTTCTTAGTAACATATCTACGCAAATAGTACTTTACCTGAAATAAAATTGACAAACAATGGGTTTTATCAAAGTAGGCCGATAATTCTGAAAATTTGCATTCCATCATAACTTTTCAATCTGAATAACATTTCTTAGTAACATTGTGGCATAATGCTGACGGAAAAGCTACTTTACCTCAAACGAAAATAGTTTTGACACAGCTGCAAAGGCCCTACCGGATTTCAAAAAATCGAAAGCAAACGTTCCAGACCAAGCAGGACTTAATCCTCAAATATTAAATTTCAATTCAATAATATTTCGTTCGTCATACCTATTGCTACCACCAGTCTTGTCAAATGCAAAATAACGTAAATAAAGTAGTACCAGGGAGGGTAGCGAACTTAGTGTCCAGGGTGGTACCGATAACGTGGACCTACCTGGGTAAACGTCCTCACTTACCACCACGGTGGATGTACGGGAAAGGAGCTTCCGTGGCCGCCAGCTCAGTCGCAGATGGTCGTGCCGGTTCCGACAATAACACTTCGGCAGGTGTTGGGGCGACTGGTAGAGCGCCACCCACGTTAAAAAAAGACACGGAGCCCCAGGCCAATTCCCGGGGTGTGGGAGTCCCCAGAGCGCACCTCGCTTGGTAAGTGTGGAGGTATAAAAATAACCCTCCGTGGCACACGCCACAGTTTACAAAAAAAACACGAAAAGTTAAAATGGTAACGAAACAAAATTTATTAAAATAGTTAACTCTTGAAAGTGACTTTTACAAAAAAAAAAAACAATATGACATACAAAAGTATAGCGCAACAGAGGCGGCGGGTTCCTTTAGGACAACCCCAAAGTAAAAAAATAAACAAAATACGGTTAATATAATGTGATCTCATATACCACCCCACCAAGATCTTGATCGGTTTACATCAGTAAAGATATTACATGAAAAGAGGGTTCGGACAACCCGTAATGCGCACACAACTGATTACGTACGTTTAGAAGGGGCCACCCCCACGGGGTAAAGCCACTCTGACAGGCTGAAGGCCGAAAATATAAATAAAATTATAAAATAACAACTATTTGTCCTGAGGGGACGGGTAGAGCGATCTCTACGGTAAATTGTACGTTCGAAATTGAAATGAAAGTAAAAAAAGTTAATACACAAGTTTACAGGGAGACTATCACTTTAAGAGTTGAATTACATACGGTAAAAATTGAGCGTAATAAAAATAAATTCGGTACACGGCCGTCACAGGGGAAAAAAAAGGAAAAAAAGAAAAAAATAAGAAGTTCTGAGTCCCCAAGACGGAACAGCTTCCGCGCGTCTAACCCGCGATGCGTGAAGAGCAAAAAAAAACGATCCTACCTCACGAGGGGACGTTTGTTCTACCTCGGGCTAGGCCAGACGTCAACCTGACGCTCCTGGTGTCCCTCAGCTGACAGCGGGGGCACTCACAGAATCAAACGGCGTACAACGCTGCGAAGCCGCCGGAAATTCCTTGCGGTGTACGGGGTATCGACACGTGGTGGCTCGTGTAGTCGTGGTGTCCGTACCACAACCTATTTGGGGTCAATAGGGCACAGCTGACGCAAAGCAAGAAGAAACGTGGAACTCGACAAAACACAATCCGCAACAATTTCATCGAAATACGATAACGGCGTCTAAGACGATAAATTTCACCACAAAAGTATTAATACGGGTAGATCATCAAATCCGCAAAAGCGATAAAAACCTTCCAAAATGGCACTTCAAAAATTAATCAACCCGCAGTCGCGTTCGCTCGCTTCGACAATTACTTGCAGAGTCCGGGCCTACGGAAAATTCCGAAAGTCCTGGATAACATACGCGTTAACAGCCCAAAAAAAAGATGACCATGAACGGCACAATATGCGACATCTATCAGGCGATACGGACCGAGTGACCCTGAGATGGGAGTTTACTATGATGAACATAGAGTCCACATACAGAAGACGGACAGCGGGAAAGCGATAACCCAACTATACGCTACGCGTACAAGAAAGGAAAACGTAACGTAACAATTCCCCCCATTCCTCGAAAGAAATTTTCGCAGAAATTTCCTGACCTGCGCCACCTAAAGAAACCTAAAAAAAAACAGAAAAGAAGGAGGAAGGCTTGACACAGCACCAGACAAGATTCAACATCACTCAAAGCAGAGCAACCCTTGATCCGAACACCCACATGGACCCTTCGGCAAATCGGCCGGAATCAGGATAGCAAAAAAAAGAATCATAACAACGAAACTACAATCTGGACGAAGACGGCGACCACACCAAAGCAGGACAAACACGACACCGGACAGACCAACAGCACCCCAGAAGAGGACCTAAAGTAGGTGGAAAGTAAGCGAGGCAAGCCTCAACCAAAGCTCAGATGTGAGGGTTGATCCTTACCTCACACGGCGAAGGAAGGGAAAGAAAGCTGTGCTGCTAAATCCACCCAGAACCGCACCAAGGCCCACCCGAAGTGACAACCCCCAACAACCAGAGTAAAGGAGACATGTCACGTGAGGCGATCATAGCTCAAAAAAAGGAAAGAAAAGGGCAACTAAAATCAGGGTTATCACTATAAGTTAGAGGATACAAAGCGGAAATTGGACGTGGATAAAAAGTAAACGAGAAGGAGAATTAGGGTTGACCTCCAATCACACACATCCATACGCTAACAGTCTAGGAAGTGGTCCAGGCAAAAAAAAAGAAAGTGTAAATGGCCAAACAAAAAAACAGAAGTTTAAAGTCGTGGAAGGCCCATCCGGACTGACACAGTAGTACTGAAACAAAACAAGACAAAAAAATCCAATCCGTATCCAGAACAAAAAGACTGACCGCGGAACCATACGAAAGAGGAAGACTGCTGGGATTCAGCATAGGGCACGAAAGTGAACGACTGTTATTGGACACAAACACCCTTAAAAAAAGTAGGACAAATCCAAAAAAAAGGTCACATCCGATAAGTGAGAAGGGTTTATCAGCCAGCCAGCTAGCTGGGAAGGGAATCACACACAAATACCTTCAAATAGATCCAAGCGATAACGTAAACATAGAATCCCATCCACGAGCGCTTCCAAGTTCAAACGGCTGAAACGAGTGAATTTAGGACGCCTCTTACGCCTCGGTCACAACACCGGCAGGAGGTATTCGTCGGCCCACCTGCAAACCTAAAGTCCCAAAACTTCAAATGGCGCAACGCCTAAACCGAAACCAAACGCGTAACACGCGACGGAAACGTACTAAACAGCAACAGCGATAAAGCTGTGACAGACGGTATCCATT
Source organism: Protaetia brevitarsis (assembly GCA_004143645.1). Classification (NCBI taxonomy): domain Eukaryota; kingdom Metazoa; phylum Arthropoda; class Insecta; order Coleoptera; family Scarabaeidae; genus Protaetia; species Protaetia brevitarsis. Next base: position 2,989,567 of record RXPK01000086.1, read on the forward strand.
CTGGAGGATTCTCACCCTCGGCAGGTTCACCCCTAGCTATTATAACCCCCGGGACAGGACGGGTAAAGAAACGTTAGTCATCATTAGGTTGAGGTTTTAACAAACTACCACTCCATGAGCCTGAAAGCACCTTCCCTGGCAATGTTTCAGTTCATAAGTATTGGACGAAATCTTACGATGGATCATAAATGGTCCTACGTATTTTCTGCTAATTTTGCGGTATAGTATTTGGCAGCATCAGAGAGTACAAAGTTCTTACGCCAAACTAGTTGATTAGGTAGGAACTCATCATCAGGGCGTCGAAGATCGTAGCGACTCTTAGCTTTCTCATAAGCTTTTTGCAACCGCAACTTAACATCCTTGTAAAGCTGACTAAAATGTTCCGCTCTTTCCATAAGTTTGTTCTGGATCCAGTCTTACGGAGATATTCTCTTTTTCATCACTTTCTCCCTTTTCCAGCGTTACCCACATTTTCATCTGCCGTCCGAAATTGATCATTTACGGGGTTAGACTTGTAACTTCGTGACTCGCGTTCTAAGTGCGCACGTTACTTTGGGTAATAAAGCATCCCACTCGCGATGATTATCCGAGACATATGGCTGATATGCATCGTCTTAAGGACACGGTTAACTCTCTCACAGGGTTGGCTTGAGGATGGTAGTATGAAGTATATGCAATCTTACCTGATACTTCTGCATTAGAGAGCGATATTCTTTCGACCTAAATTGTACACCGTTGTCGTAGAAATTATAGTTCGAGGAACTCCGAATAATAGAAATACGTCGTTCTCATGATGTCTAATAATAATATTAGCGGAGGCTCTTCGCATAGCAAACGTCAAGGTAAATTTGCTAAACAATCGGCACGACCAAGATAAAGTTGTTACCATGTTTGGTTTTGGGTAGAGGTCCGACTATATCCACACTATCATCTCCCACGGTGAATCAATGTAAGTGTGTTCTCTCCATTAATCCAGTAGTTTTTCGTGTTTCAGGTTTTGAACGTATGCACGGAATACAGCGGCGTATGTATCTTATAACGTCAGCAAGCATCTTCGGCCAATAATATCTCTCGGCGATACGGTGATAGTTTATTAATTCTCAAAGATGTCCACAGGTTGGTTCATCATGACACGAGCGTATGACCTCATTTCGGCGATTTCAGGTACAACTTCCTTTCCAAGAGTCAGCTCACTAGTGAGGTCTCATAGGGTGGTCTAACGTATTTACAAAGCCTGTTATCGATAATTTGAAACGTAGGGTCCTTTCTGGGTGATGTCTCTACGGCAGCATACAACTTGGCATACCAACGATCCGGTCGACGGTCTCCACTAACGACATCAAGAACAGGTACTGACCGGGATAGAGCATCGGGGACAACATGATCTTTTCCTTTACGATGAACTATCGAGAAATCGTATTGCTGTAGGCGCACGGACCAACGTGCTAAACGTCCACTTGGAGAATTCAATTTATTTAACCAGCATAGGGAGTAATGATCGGTCACGACGGGTGAAGTGTGAACCCTCTAGATACGGTCTCAATTTTTCAATGCCCAAAGAACAGCTAGGCATTCCTTTTCAGTCGTCGAGAATTACGTTCCTGAGGTTGTTAAAGAACGGCTCAAGTAATGATAACTCTCTCTTGCTCCTCGATGTTTGGGTCAACACAGCTCCAATCCAAAGTCTGAGGCATCCGTCTGTACAACAAACTCCTTTGAAAAGTCAGGGCAAGACAAAACAGGTGCAGATATCAACCGTTCACGAATGGCTGACCAGGCCTCTTTACAATTCCGTGCTCCAGGTAAATGGGCGATTTCTACGAAGTAAGTTAGTCAATGGGGATATAACGGTAGCAAAATTGGGTACGAACGGCGGTACCACGACGCCATTCCAACTATTCGCCTCACTTCTGTGACAGATTTAGGAGTAGGTATCTCGATATATCGCTTTTAACTTTGTCTGGATCTACAAGTAATCCATCTCCATTTACAACGTAAGCCAAGATATTTAGTTTCCTCACGACAAAATTAACATTTCTCCTTACTAAGAGTAAGTCCAGCAGTCCTTATCTTTTCAGTACCTCTTTAAGTACAGTCTATGTTCCTCAAAGGTTGTGTGACAATAATGATGTCGTCCAGATAGACAAAAACTTTAGGTTCAATTCAGGTCCCAACACACCATCTATAAAACGTTGCCAGGTAGCAGGTGAATTGTGAAGACCAAAGGTAGACGTTTAAATTGGAAAAGTCCGCGATTGGGTACGGTAAAGGCAGTAAGAGAGCGAGAAGATTCCGCGACAGGGATCTGCCAATAGGCCGACTTAATATCGAGAGATGTAAGATATTTGGCGTCTCGAAGCTTATCTAAAGTATTAGAAACATAAGGCAGAGGGTACGCATCTCTCTCTGTTACTTGATTAAGTTTGCGGTAATCTACACAAAAGCGGTAAGTCTTATCCTTCTTTGGCACCAACAAAATAGGCGAAGACCAAGGGCTTGATGATTTTTCTACAACTCCCAAGGCTAACATCTTATCCAGTTCTTGATCTACGATTTTCTGCATGGCTGGAGAAATAGGGTAGTATCGTTGCCTTATTGTGGACTATTGGTCTGAATATGGTGTTCAACTAACGAAGTGCAACCAAGTTTGCCTTCAGCACTCTTAGGAAAAGCAGTTTCTACTAATTCTTCCAACTGTAATCGCTGTTGGTCGGTAAGATGAGGTTTAGTGCATAGCGCATCTAATACATGCTTTTCGGGAGAGAACACCCATTCTCCTTTCCTCAAGTCAGGTATAATTCCCATGATTCGCCAAAATCTGACCCCAAATTAGGACATGCGTAGTTCAGGCACAATTTATAATATCGATGAGTTTTTCTCGATCGCGCAACTGCACCAGGGGACAGAAATTATCACCCACACACAGCACTTCTGTCGGACGCAACGTACATGTGGAAGTTCTACGTTTTAACGGAATACCAAGAGTTCTCAAATATCCAACCAGTTTTCCCAGGATAGTAGCGAAGCACCGGAATCCAATAGCCAAGAAAAGTCTTATCAAAAATTCGAACTGAGGTACGGTTCTTTCATCGTCCTCTGCGTGAGCTAATATAAATCAAGACGTAATCTTATTCTCGATGTTGGTCGTTTCTACAACTCGACACGCATACGACTCTAACGCGTCTGTCGTTCGTTTCCGAACATTTTGGATCAGCTTGGTACTGTCACATTAGGCGTTCCGCATCTTCGTACAATGTGCGTTCCTTGCCTGTGTACATTGAGAGGAACGGTGCCCCTCACATTACAGTTCCACAGCGCAAGTTAGCTATCAGCGTAAACGGACAGCATCACGACATTAGAGGGCGAAGGAGCGCTCACGTAAGCTAAATCGGGCTCTAAAGCTCTTGCACGACTAGGCGGCGGTCATAAGCTTCAACGAGGCTTTACGCGCTTCTAATTTCCTACAAAGATTTAATAATTGTCTATGCTCGTAACTTCAGTGAGACTCCAATTGCGTTGATAAAGTGAGATATTCTTTATAAATCTCTCAGTTGGTAGCTTCAGGTAATTGACCTCGTTAACCGCGCGAACATCTTCATAATCGATATAATATAATCCAATGGGTTCGTTCAACACCTGTGTTCTATGTTTTTTTTCTCATACAGCGGTTCGTCGTAATCCCGAGGTTTGAAATTCTCTACGCCAAACCCTGAGCTATGTCTCCTAGAATCAAGCTATCCCTATTAGCGCGGTTACCAAATCAAGCACGGTCAGAAAAAGGGATCAATTGTGCGGAGCGATATAATATCTCCGCTTGTGGAATTTCTCTGCTCTTTCAATCTCATTAACCCCTCTAAAAGGCGCTAAGGACGTTCCCTAAGTCCAATTTAATTTAAGGCCCCAAGACGTATCTGGTACCGGTTTAGGTCCATTCGCGACACGCTGGCGACACGCGTTACCGGGCTCAACGGTTCCTATACTAGCGTCCGAGGAATCAGACAATTCTGGCGCGTTATCACCAAGCCGACCAAATCCAGTGTGGGAAATTGTCCAAAGTGGAATTTCGTTCAACATTTTGGCCTTAATAGTGAGTTTGCTAAGAAACTAACTAAGCTGACTAATAATTCTGACGAGCCGTGTTTTGCTCTTCCGACGTAGAGACAGGCGATTGATACGGCCACACAAATGCGCAATCTTAGATGACAGCTTACGGAATTCTCGGAGATTTAGCGGGAATCGTTAAAAACATCGATGAGTTGCCGTAAGCTCGGTTTATTTAGCTTTTATAGCCTACAATCTTCCTCAAAGGTGAACGGATGCTTAGGCGCACGTAACTAATACTATTAGACTTTTGGTTAACTGTCTAAGAGTCCTTCGGCATGATCTCTACAGTACCGGACTCCGTTACCCGTGTATGCGCAACTCATACACTAACTCATCCGCGACAACCGTCCAACATCCATTTTAAATCATGACGAATTAAAAAAAAACGCTCAACCGGAAGACGACAGACGCTACGCGAAAACGCAGCGCAAGTAACCCGCAGAAAAGAGAAATAAAAAATAATAGGGGGGAGCGAAAATAACTAAGCCTGTAAAACTCCAAAGTGGCACGACAAAAAAAGAACTCGAGCCCCACACGTTAGGCGCCAAACTTTTGCTCCCACCAGTTCTGTCAAAATGCAAATATAACGTAAATAATAGTCGTATCCAGGGAGGGGGTAGCGAACTTTGTGTCCAGGGTGGTACCCGATAACGTGGACCTACCTGGGTAAACGTCCTCACTTACCACCACGGTGGATGTACGGGAAAGGAGCTTCGTGGCCGCAGCTCAGTCGCAGATGGTCGTGCGGTTCCGACATTAACACTTCGGCAGGTGTTGGGGCGGACTGGTAGGGCCACCACGTTAAAAAAAAACACGGAGCCCCAGGCCAATTCCCGGGGTGTGGAGTCCCGACGCGCCTCTGCTTGTAAGTTTGGAGGTATTAAAAATACTCCGTGGCACACGCCACATGTTTACAAAAAAAACACGATAAGTTAAATGGTACCGAAAATTTATTAAATAGTTAACTTTTGAAAGTGACTTTTACACAAAAAAAAAAACAATATGACATCCAAATGTATAGCGCAACAGAGGCGGCGGGTTCTTTTAGGACAACCCCGAACGTCAAAAAATAAACAAAATACGGTATATTAATGTTGATCTCATATACCACCCACCAAGGCTTTGATCGGTTTACTATCAGTAAAGATATTACATGAAAAGGGTGGTTTCGGACAACCCGTTATGCGCACACATCTGATTACGTACGTTTTAGAAAGGGCCACCCCCACGGGGTAAAGCCACTCTGACAGGCTGAGGGCCGAAATATAAATAAAATTATAAGATAACAACTATTTGTCGTGAGGGACGGGCTCGAGCGATTCTACGGTAAATGTACGTTCGAAATTTGAAATGAAAGTAGAAAAAGTTACATACACACGTTTACAGGGAGACTTTCATTTTAAGGGTTGAATTACATACGGTAAAAGATTGAGCGTAATAAAAATAAATTCGGTACACGGCCGTCACAGGGGAAATTTAAAAGGAAAAAAAGAAAAAAAAAAATAGAAGTTCTGCGGTCCCCAGACGGAACAGCTTCGCTGCGTCTAACCCGCGATGGCTGTGAAGAGCAAAAATAACGATCTACCTCACGAGGGCGAGTTTGTTCTACCTGGGGCTAGGCCAGACGTCAACCTGACGCTCGCTGGGTGTGCCTCAGCTGACAGCGGGGCACTCACAGAATCAAACGGCGTCCAACGCTGCGAAGCCGCCGGAAATTCCTTGCGGGTGTACGGCCGGTATCGCACGTGGTGGCTCGTGTAGTCGCTGGGTGTCCCGTACCATCACCCTATTTGGGGTCAAATAGGGCACAGCTGACGCCAAAGCAGCGAAGAACGTGGAACTCGACAAAAACAATCCGCCAACACATTTCATCGAAATTACGATACGGCGTTCTAGACGATAATTTTCACCACAAAGTATTAATCACGGGTAGATCATCAAATCCGCAAAAGCGATAAAAACCTTCCACAATGGCATTCGTCAAAACATTAATCAACGCGCAGTCGCGTTCGCTCTCGTTCGACAATTACTTGCAGAGTCCGGGCCTACGGAAATTCCGAAAGTCCTGGATAACCTACGCGTTAACAGTCCAAAAAAAAGATGACCATGAACGGCCACAATATGCGACATCTATCAGGCGATACGGACCGAGTGACCTGAGATGGAGTTTACTATGATGAACATAGAGTCCACTACAGAAGACCGGACAGCGGGCCGAGCTGTAACCCTTACTGATACGCTACGCGTACAGAAAGAAACTGAACGTAACACTATCATCAACTCCATCCGTGGATACATACATCATTATATCTATTTGAGCAAGTTTTTGGAAAAAAATTATCAAGTATATTTTCAAATTTTATAATCTTTTTATACCAATTCTTTCTTTATATATTCCCCTGGACAACTTAATTAATTATGATGAGACCAATTTACTTAATGATCCAGGGAAAGAGAAAATTATTGCAATGAAACATGCTAGACGGATTATCGATCCATCTAAGAGTTTGGTCTCAATCATGTTTGCAGGGATAATTTTCGGATTTCTGCTGTCACAATACAAAGCTACAAATCTGTACCCTGAGTGGATCGAAGGCGGTCCCCCAGGTTGCCACTACAATAGGTCGAAAAACTGGACCGAAGCTACTGATTGGGGACAACCTTGCCAGTAACCTCAGTCGTAAAGTTGTCACGGCATATGAAGAAAATGATATTAGATTTGTCATGCTTCTTCTTATAGCACGCATGTTTGTTCAGCTACTGGATATATCCTATTTTTCGTCCATTGAAAGCTGCGTGGAAGTTATTACGGAATGGAAACTGAAAAATAGAGGCTGCATTCCGAAAACAGTATTTCCAACCTTGTTGGCTAGATCGATTAACAATATCGAAAACTCCATCTCTGTAAAATATACAGGCTGTTTTTCGAGCAGCTGGAATATCGCCTCTCAATCGAAATGAGGTTTTATAACACTTCCTAAGTAGAGAACTTTCAAACCAACAAGAAGATAATGCTCTTATAGAGTCACAACTGAATGAATCTGCTCCAGTTACAAAAAGAAAGAAGAAAATTGACGTCGCTCCTGGAAAATCCGTTTCGATTATGGATTTGGAGGTTCCCATGCTCCGACAAACCGAGGAATCATCCGAAGATGAATCACTTCAATCTAGTGAAGAAATTGATATGATGGAAAGGAATAAAACAGAAAATGAAAGTGGGACGAATTTTTAGATTATCCTGTCACAAATGTAGCCGCGACTGAATTACGAGTGGAAATGTTTGTTGTAGTGAATTTTGTGTATAATAAAATACCAAAAAGGAATCTAAACGGTTATAATTATGTTAATTAATATTAATATAGGGGATGATCCTCCAAATATAGCTTAAGCGTTCTCTTAAAGGCTCGTGCAGATATTGTTTTAAACCTATCGGGGAGGCGATTATACAATTTTACTCCCATGTTGTAAAGTGTATGCGCGAATTGGCAAGAAGGGAAGGCACATCCATTTTTCCAAATGAAGACGACATTTGTAAGATACAACTCCAACAAATTGTTAAGGTTCTACCAAAACCATCAATAACGCGAGGTAGACATACCTGAAAACAACAATTGGATAATTGTAAATAAATTATATTCTGCATAGCCGAGTTTAATTGATTCAATAAGTGTGCATGTGGTGACGTTATATAGTTCCAAAAATTATGTTTTCGAGTGAGCCAATAGTATTTTGCATTATGACGGTTATGTGAAGGGTAAGTTGGGGTAGATTAACATTTCTATATAAGAATCATACACAAATTTAGTAATGTCACCATATTACCCCATCAGTTACCTAATTTGGGACAATCATATTTTCGTAACAAATAGTTAACAAAATAAACGAAAATATTTATTTTTAAGATTAAATCACGTGTATTTCATTTTCTTCTATCAGAGTAAATTCTTAAATATTGTGTTTACATTCAAACAAAATTAATATTAGTGAAAATCTGAAATAAATGTCTCATATAACCCCATATGACGGTACTTTTATATTTTCATCAAGAGATTGTGAGAAGAAGTCCCGAGTATATTCTATTTAGGATTGTTTATAATCATGTTTTTAATTATTTGGGGGATGAAATTTGTTAAAAGAGTAATATTGTACACAGATATTGTAACATTGTTATTGTTGTAGGGAATAAATCTATGCAATCATAGTGAGAAAGTCTGTAGATTCAAAATAAAATACCTTATACGTTTGGTATAATGAATTACTATATACAATTATTAAATGTTTTGTACTGGAAACATGAAATATCAAATTGAAATTACCAATACTGAAACATTTGAAACGAATTTTAACCCACCATTTATTGCACTAAAACTTATCTGTTATTGGTTCCCCCTTTTTTAGGGGGTTGTGCGTATACATGCGCTTTACTTGGCGTCATTTTTGATTGACCAGCGAAACAGTGTTGTTTTGTTGTGAGTGTAAGTAATCTAAAATGGGATAGCCCAGTCGTTTCATAGCTACTTAGAGAATGGAGTGGAATGGGGCTGATGCACAGATGCTACCATTAAAATATTCGAAGGTACGTACGTGTTATCTAATATTAAAGGATTACTGGTTTAAAAAAGTACCCCGATACGCTACCTTCTCTCAAATATTGTAAAATTATACAGTATGACAGTAAATTTATTTAATTACATAATATTTCTTTATTTATTAATTTTCCCCTACCGAGGTTTTTGGTGTTACAGACACAAAATTAGTAGGTAATTATTACCCTTGAATAGTAGAAATCCTTAGATTAAGCAGGTAAGTATTATCAGTTCAATATACTTATATTTTGGAAGCAAATAATGGCAAAACTTCAAATAATACTTTTATATACTTCTATCAAATGTACATAAATTATTAAGGCATAAATATGATAGTTTCCAGTTAAGAAAATCTATTTACTCAAATCTAAAATAATTATTTTTGTGGTGAAAATATTATATGTTCATAATGATTTTAATATATTGATTACATTTGAACTAAAAAAAAAAAATGTTTCGTCTAACAAATTCACCTGTTTGAAAAATTGAACAAATTTTATTCTCAATATAAATACATCATCTTCTTGCTTATATAGGAAGTTATGTTATACTCAATGTAATGCATTTATATTCAAATTGAGTAATTATTTTTTGTGTGTGGGCGGCCATCTAGATAAGATAGTAAAGTGGCTTATAGGACATCATCAATATAACGCGCAGCTGGCATACTGCTTTGAATAAAGAGAAGTGGTGATCGGCTACCATATGCAATAGCCCCTCTAACTATTACTCCAACAGTCCTGTGTACAATGTACAGAGGCATGTACCCTGATCATCTTTAGCACATTAAATGCCAATCTAGCTCCACAAATCTTGGATTATTAGTGCAATCGAAGCTACAGCACACTGAAATAGTCATTAAAAAATATTTGCAAACAATTCTTAATTATGCAGTGCTCGGTACGCAGTACTCGTAGTTTCGGTTGCATAAATAATCGAAGATTTGTGGAGCTTCAATTCGCATTTAATTTATTAAAGAAGGTACATGCCTCTCAACAGCAAATCCAATATCATATCGCTTTCCACGCTGGCGCTAACGTCTTACCCTTCTACGACCATCGTACATATCTAGACAGAATCGCGATTCATCGCTGAAGACGACATTATGCCATTCTGTCTCCCAATGCTGCTATTCTCTGTAGCAATTCAATGTTGACGTGTGTTGTGGTCCGCAGTCAAAGCAAGCACTAATCGAGGACGGTATGGAAAAAGTCCAAAGGCTCGAATGCGGCGATATAGTGCACGCATAGTAACAGGTCTACCTTCTTCTCCAAACCAATGATTTGACGCGTAGTAGCAAAGCTCTCGTGAAGAGCTAGTTGCGTTCCAACGCGAAAGGACAAAAAGAACAAAGCTAATATGCCAGGTATCATTTAATAGTTCTTGATTCATTTTAGTGTGTAAACGAAAATTAGTGTAATATTTAATGATTTACTTTAGATGAACTGTAATAGTATAATACATAGTGCCAGTATTAACTACTATACAGGATGATTCATGGAACCCGTCCATTAAAAGTTGTTGACTTTGCAATGATATCTCGATTTAGAAACGTTTCTGAATTAAGCATAGTTGGCTATGATCTCTTTAGGAAAAATAATTTCATCTATGTCGCACTTCCGATTACATGGAAAGTCATGGCCAAGTTTGATATTTTAAATAGAAATCTATATTTTTTAGTGCATTGTTTCTACTAGGAATTTTAAAGCCAATTTTATTACATTAATTTTTTGTTAAAGTCACTAACACGGTGATAATTTTGAGGTCCTCGAACTCTAGGCATTTTGTTTCGTTTATAACTCGTAGACGGACGCGCAAGAAGTAAACATTTCTGTACTAATCAGCTCTCATAAACATCAGGTTTCTTCACAAAAAAAAAACTAAGATATATATATATTTTTTTCGCAAAAAATTATCAAAGATGAAGTTCACATTCTTAATATATAAAACAGCTTGCTTTAAATATAGTCATTCTGATGCCAAAAATATCAAGTTGAACAAATTATTCCTTCTGCGTGCAACACTTCTAATGTCACTGAGTATACTTTGCTATACGTTGACAAATTCTTTTTTTTCTGCTCACAATCACTTAAAATAAAAGTATATAAATTATGCCGTGAAATTGTACTTTAGAATAAAGTTTGAATATAATACGAGCAGTTAGGTCGATTTAAGTAGCCTTCACACAATTTTGTGTAGTTGAAACACGGTTCTGAATACCAGCAATGTTCAACGAATTTTCCAATTAAAACAACTGCCCCAGTAATGGATTTCCGAGAGAAATTCTCAAAAATGTGATATTAACGTTAATATAAAGTCTCAATAAAATAGATTCCTTCTGAAATACCTAAGTTCGTTACTGACATCTTTTTATAAAATAAGTTATTAAAGATTATTATGTCAGTCAGTAATTCATATACAATCACGAATAATGGTGCACAAACCAGAAGTTATAACCGTGCTCTTAACACGGATCTGTAAGAACATATTGAATTACGTGTGTTAAAACGCAAACAGTTTTGACTTTAAAAGTTATTGTTCGGTGTTCTTCATTGACGTATTGTCCATTGCTGAGGAGATTTGTTGGAAATTTCTATTGTTGTTGTATATATTGTTCTCTATATATCACAATTTCATGTTCGTATCGCGTAGGTATTATTTCGTTAATTGTACTGTGTTTCTGCGCTTCAAGTAGAATTGCTTTTCATAACCCTAGCCAAATTAAGAGATCACAATCAATGCAGATTTATCCTTTGTATCATAATATCAAATGTTAAGATTAACGATATAGTGTTAGCAAAATAGAGGATAGTATATGCACATAGATTTAAGATATTGCAAAGCTGATTACCTCAACGATTTTAGAAAAAAAAAAGATAAACATTTACATTTATTATCTAGCGCCAATCAACTTCAAACGCTTGCATTTTTTCAGTTTTCCCATGATTTGTTACAGATATTTGGGTATCTATTCGCAAATTCGTCCTTGAAAGTACCCGGACCTAGACCAACCAACTGCGAAATATAAATGTGCGTGCGAAACTGACCTTCCTAACATTGACCCGGTTGTGAAACTACTTATGTATGTACCGTGGTGTTGGTATCAGAATATAAAATTCCTGCATAGCGTTTTCATATCGATTATTTTCTATACCTTTACAAACAGCGTCATTTTATTTTCGCTGTAGTGAATATTGTACGAGGTTCGATTAGTTGTATTTTACTGCTTTTTGTTTGGTTACTCACATTACTGAATATAATTCTTTTATGTACGTTCATGAAAGGATACGTATTGGGAAAATGTAACAAAAGCAATATCTACAAATTATAAAATACAAAATAAAGTAAACGCTCCTGGTAGATCCTTCATCATTCAAGAGTGACAGCATGTTTCTGCTGTAACATTTTGTTATGTTTTGTTGAGTTGAAAAAGTATACTTAAAGGTTACTAATAAACATTGCTCTTAAGAGTGCATTAACAGTAGGCGAGATTCACTGTGGTGGAAAATCAAAATGATTCACATTCTCATGTATAATGCTGCAAATGGAAAATCGCAAACAAAATATTTGAGAAGAGCAGTAATGCAAATAAAGAACGATTGAAAAGAGACGTGGAAAATATCAATAACAACTAAATTGGAAGAAAAGTTTATCCACCATTTTGTAATGCATTTGTTTATTTATTCACGTTTACAAAATGTTCTTGAATGATTGAAATACCAAAGTCGATTAATATCAAGAGCCTAGTGAAGATAAATAGTTGCACAGTTAAATAGGGAACATATGTTTTTTCTAATTAAGGTATAATTGAAAAAAATGTAGGCCATTCTATTCGTTTCTAGGCTTAAAATCTTTTAAGATTACATGTTTCGGCTTTTGGTGCCATCTGGAGGTCTTCAAACGTCACGAGAAATAAAAACCGAAAATGAGTCGTGTCAAAAATTATGGAATTAGTAGTAATTAGTAATGTTGTGTATAATATCAAATCGTCTAGGCTGTTGGAGGCATCACGCGGGGTACCTTAGAACGCAGTTTCTGCTGATAATTTTTTTTTGTTATTAACAATCACAGGAAATTAATTTAGTGAGAGTAGGAACGTTTCAATTGTTATGGAATCCATGTAGTACTTATAATAGCTAGTCTTGTGTAGTACCTTTACAGGTGCAGCACAGGTTTAGGATGATTTGTAATTATTTAGCTTTTCATAAATAAAGTGTATCAGGATCAGCCAGATTCTTATGTGCTTCTCACCAATATAGGTGTACAAAGGAGACAGAGCAATGCATTGGTGCGGATCTTGAGAGAATTATGGTGGGATTCTATGCAGATCTGTAGCGCTTCTGATGTTATATGTAATTCTGTATAGGCATTAGCGTTGCGAACGAAACTTTCGCCGTCATTCACCGCAGATCCTTCGTATAATAGCAGGGCTTCAAGCAGTATATTTCATTCTTTACGTGAGTGAATGAAGGATTGTGCATGAAGCAAATTTCTCATATTGCCTTCACGCGTGAATATGCAGTGTGAACCGACGAAAGAGTGAAACGAGACTTATTCTCAAGTGACTATATGCATTGCGCACGCACTACCTAATATCTACCACGAATGGCGGTGAAGGCATCGTCACCTACACTATACGTTCACGCCGTGAAGGTAACTTTGAGAGTAGGCTTCACTTCATTCGTTCGCTTCACATTGCAATATTCACGCACAGCTATACATATGAATGAAAGCTACGTTCATCACAACACTAATAGGCATGATGCTTACAGAGTTGCAGATAATCTTACAGGTGCTAAAGATATACATAGAATCCCACCTTTAGTCAGTTTTTCACCATGCATTATTCACTTTCTTTAGCTCTTTTAGTATTGCTTTCTTGGGGTTTGTGTTTTGGCTTAATATCGTTTTCGTGTACAGCTTTGTGTAGATTTCGTTTACGTTTAGTGTTGGCACAGTGTTAAATTTATCTGTAACAGAATTTTGTTAAGAAGGTAATAGATCCTTAAAAAAAAGTAATAGATTGTGTAACTAAATACGTAATTGAATTTTCAAACAAATAATAGAATCTGTACAATTGCAATAGACTTGGAAACATTGTTTACGTTCACTCTCGTTTGTTTATTGGTTTATATACCTGCTATAATTTAGAAAAACCTCTCATGATTAATGCATATTATTCTAGTGTTAATCGTGACGATGACGTTAAATAATAATAAAAAAAGTGATAAAATAAATAGCTGAGTAAAGCTTAAATAAAGCGATGTAAAGGGAATTTTAATCCCCCTTATTCTTCTATTCATTAATAAAATATTTATATCTATACCTTGTCTACAAAATTTGATAAATAAAAGTATTAAGTGAGATAATTAATGAATAATTAGTATTTATTGGATTAAATTCATCAGATTGCGCGCTGCACTGGATGAACCTGCTGTCGAACACTTGATCACTGCGTACACATACGGGCTAAACATGTTGGTTAGCTTGGTCGACTCACTACTCTCACTAGACATACAAAACTTATTTTTTTGTTTACTCGTTGATTATAACTGACCTAAAGACCAGGATTAACAATATTCGATTTGCCAATTCCCAAAATCCGTCAAAGTTATTTTTGCTTCTTTTCACAGTTATATGGTTATTACTATATTATATTAATTGATGAATTAAATGAATCCATTAAAATGAGACTGTATTACACGTAAAACTGTTTTATCGCAATTCTTGAATTACAACAAAAAACAAAAACTTATGTTTGGATTAAATATCTTAGCATAACACAACAGTACAATTGTTAGATGTAAACAATTTATTTTAGAGTTTAGATCTAAGATAAGTAAGCTGAACAATATACATACATGTAGATATGGCCAGGTTAGATAAATAATTACTCATTAATTAATATTTATTGACTTCCCAATGAGCAAACATAAACAAGTGAAAGTAAAGTAATTTTTTCATTGTAAATAAAATAAAAATAATGCCAGCCTGAACAGCGTAGTATATTATCTTCTAAGTCTTTTTTAGAATTATGTGCTATCACCTTTACGCAATGATAATATAATTTAGTATTCACAAATCCACCGAATACAGCAAGATAAATGCAAGTAAAGTGAATATTGAAAGTCACTAATAATTTCAAACTACTAACACTATACAGAAGACAATTAATTATTAAGAAAATAATGTGTACCTATTAATAATCGAAATACCGAAAGTAAAAAATACAGAATGAATTAATACTGATATCATTAACTACTACGAGGTAAAATGGAAGATCGACACAGACAAACGTCCAAGGGGTCCTGAATGCCAGTAGCCAGGATGGAATAACTATTATAATAACCTTTGGGACAGTAATATGAAATGTTATTTTTTTTTATCTTGGATGAAATAATTTAATTTTATTATTTTGATCTTAAATTATGCAAGATTTTAGTTATGATATACTATTCCAGTTACTGTTTATCATACATACTTTAAAATTAGCCTTCTTTTTAAGTTATAAGTAAATCTTTGAATTGAAAGCATCGAAACATGTATGATAATAAGCAACTGGAATAATTTGTTATAACTAAGATTAAGATCAAGATATAAAATGAAGTTACAAGAGACTATCCATATAAAGTGTTTCCAAATTGATTTTTTTCTAGATTTCATTTTAAAATTAAAATTGTAACATTAATACCTGGATATTGCCCTAAATGTTCATTAAGTTGAAATTACTAAGAAGATTAATTATTTCTTCTTCGAAGAGATACGCCTTAAGAAAATAGAAGAACTAGACAAACAAATACACGGTAATTTCATGAACAGACGACACAATGCTAGAGGAGATCACAAGGCTAAGGCCTCTTTCAGACGAGGCGATTAGTCGATTCCATCAGTTGAACGGACGGTTGTCAAGGAGCATACTGATACGAACCCTTTCACACGGACTCCGGGTTCATATCAGTATGCTCCTTGATAACCGTCCGTTCAACTAGTGGAATCAACTAAATCGCTTCGCCTGAAAGAGCGCTAAAGGAAGAGCACCCCAGGATGACTTAGTCTTTTTGGTCAATGTATAATATCTGTGTATTTATATAATTGAGCCACTATATTGTGATATGATATGATATGACATACCGCAAGACTCATCTCAACTACCGACAGTTAATATTACAACATCATTTAAAGGATGGACGGGGAATTAGAAAAATCAGTGGCGTATGCCCGCAAAATCAAATGCATAGATATTTACATACGTGTATACCTATCTAGTTTTACAAAGTCAGTAAGTACTGCATTTATAAATGTTTATAATAATAATATAGTATATTTGCCGTAATATATCACAGATACGTCACACAGATTGTCATTGTACATAAAACATAAAATACACCTAAGACTTTACGGAAACCACAATACTCCCGGCGGACCCCCCAACACACGAGGAAGCAAGACATATTACCGAGTACTACCCCCCCATTTCATGTAATCTTGGAAGGTATAAGAGCCTTCTTTCATTAAAAAATCGTAGCATGCCCGTCGAAACTTACCAAACATTTCAATATCCTTAATGTTATTAGGCAATGCATTATAAGCCAATATAGATCTGTAATATGCTCCTCTCTCGTACTGCGCCGACTTGTGAATAGGTATGGCAAGATCTCTTGAATGTCTAGTTGTCAAACTAGTACGAGATATATCTATATTTCGGAGATATATATCTTTATTTTTAAAATAGAGTATCAGCAATCTGTATATGTACAGCGATGGCAGAGGAAGAATATTTAGTTCCTTAAATAGTGGTCGACATGACGATCTGCTCGGCTTGTTAAACAAACACCAACATATATTTTTTTGAATTATAAAAATTCGTTGAAAACATGAAGCTGAGCCCCAGAATACCAAACCAAATGACAGCCTTGATTGTATGCTACTGTAATAATACACTCGTAAAGCATTTAAGTCCACCGAATTTTGAATTTTATATATTGCATAATACTGTTTGGCAAGTTCTTTCACCAAACTGTCCACGTGATTCTCCCACTGCAACTTATAATCTAGTGTCACCCCAAGAAATTTTACGTGTTTTATTTGCTCAATTTTTTTGATCACTTGCCTTCACCACTATTTCATCCTCAGAATTAAACGTTATTAATCCGGTTTTTTCGATATTAAGTTTTATTAAAATTACCTTTTACTATGTATGTTGCGTCATATGCGTATTGACATAATTCGCCGTTATTTATAAATTTATCAAAGTCAGTCACATATATTAGGAATTTTAAAGGACCCAAAACCGAACCTTGAGGTATCTCCTGTAAAATATTGGACATGGTTGAATAAACGGGGATCTTAGTGTTATTTTCTTCAGCATAGAGACTAACACGATGGGTCCTATTTGTCAAGTATGATCTCAGTAGTTTCAAAGCACAATACCGCTGTAGTTTACTATACAATACCTCATGCCCAATAACATCAAAAGCCTTGCTAAGATTAAAATACAATCCACATACCTTCAATCTGTTGTCTAATGCTGATAAAATTCATTTAGTACAGTTAAAAATAGCATTTTCACATGAGTTGTTGGGCAAGAAACCATACTGAGTGACGCTTAACAGATTATTAGATGTAAAGAAATTGAGGAGACGGTTATGTATTACTTTTTCGAATACTTTGGAAAATGTGGATAATATCGAAATAGGCCTGTAATTATTCAAACTATCCTTAGTACCTTTCTTATGAACCGGGATAATCTTTGCATGTTTTAAGGCATTGGGAAATACACACTGTTGCAGCACTGAATTTGCAGTCATCAAGAGGTTTTGCAAAAAAAATTGCGGCATGTCTTGACAAGGTTCGCGGGGAAGTTGTCCGAACCAAATAAAGATTTATTTGATATTTCGTCTATGATTTTACTGATCCGGGATGGGAGAAACTAACCTTAGACATAAATGCCAATGCATGCTTTCATACGTACGAGGCTAGCTACAGGGAGATGCAACGACAGGGCGCTTTTTACGCATAAAGCAAGGATAGCGGCATCCTAGACAGTCTATGTTTACCTCTGTATACTACATTTGTTTTGTAATATGTTGTATAGGTGTACGCGTACATTGTGAAATAAATAAATATTTAATTTAAAATATCTCTTTTGCAAAACAATACAAAATTCGCTGTGATGGAGTTCGATACTATAACCCTGCATTTTCCATCTATAAAATATCTATCTGTGTGTTTGTATAGTGTTTAGGACTATGTATGTATCTTTAGGCGTGTAGCACAACAAAGAAAAGATAAGATAGAATAGAAAGTAAAACAAAGCAAATAATTACATAATATATAAATATATACTGTATATACATACATGAAAACAATTTTTTAAACATTAGCCGGTATTTTCAGATTAATCTGTAGGATGTGTGCGCGAACTTGTGAAGGCTTTTTATATTACATATTTATCTGTGACAATTGGGTAGTAGCGATAAAATATTTTTAGTACAGTGTCGAAATATTTCGCGGACGGAATTAGGTTAATAAAATATTATAAAATAACCGGCGTTGTTTTAGATATTGAGTGATTACAAAAATATACTATTTTGCTTTTTATTTATGTTTACAGAAAACAATTTTGTTGGTAATGTAAAATGCCATCTTAGTGCTTACCGGTAAGTTGAATTTGGCACCAGTTTAGTAGCTTGCATGTTGCGACGCACTTGTAAGCGCATAGTGTTCAGGTTTATAATTCAGGAAGTATCTGTTTCCAATTTCCATCCTGGGAAGATTCAAGGTTCTCTTCATATACGCTACTGCTATTCATTTTTGCTATTGGGTGAGCAATATGACAAATATACAGATCTAGTTTGCCATTAGATAACGAAACCAGTTTGAAATTTAATAAAAAAATGTTTTTTTTTTTATAGATAAGAATTTTTAAAGCCGGTCAACTGTCGACACTGCTTCGTGCATCCATATAAATGTGGAACTAAGTTATATTTCGCAACCGCGATTTAAACTGCTTTTATCGACAACATATTTACTTCGCGCCGCTACAACTTATCTTATCGTTCAAACTTAATCTGAATTTGTTTGCTCGTTCCCGATAGTAAATATTGCACTGTACATACTTATGTACATACGTACTTATCGCACTATTATTCGCTCTTAAATTGTCAAACTATTAAAATTAAAAAAGGATTATTTACCAAAGAAATAAAGTTAGGTGACTAATACATATTTGTGATGTTGATGACTAGAGACTAATATACTGCAAACACTACTTTAATATGACATTTGGACTACGTTACAAATCATGCATTGTTTTACTTAAACTGACAATGCATTATCAAGCACAAACGATGAAAATTAATTTTCTGATGCCAAAAAGTTTTCTGACTTCATACTGACTAGCGCTTTTAATATTTCAGAGCAGTGGCGGTTCCTTTTAAAGAGCCGCGAAGCGTGGCCCTACACAATGTATTAAGCATACACAATTAGGTAGGGGTCTGGTATCAAAGCAGGCAACATCCATTTTTGTCAAAACGGGATACGTACTCCCGTAGTGCTATTTTTGTTGGCCTTTTGAGCTAGTATAATCATTCGGAATACAACAATCTACATTTCATTCATTTTTAAGGGAAAAGTAACACCCAACTTCTTCTCTTTAATCTTCTTGAAAAATGACAAAAATTGATGTTGCTTGCTTCGATACCAAATTCCTTAATTGTCGGATCGTAATCGCGATGCTCCTTCCTCCCGGATTTTGGGTAATAAAAGTGAATTTCTTTCAATAGCACTTAATCCGCATTTCTTTCTAAAACCGCATTAATTTTGTTCCGTATTTTTTCGCCAATCGATTCCTCTATACTTTTTAAATTATTTGTGTTGAAGGGATTCAGTTAATTTTAAATTTTTGTTTTCTAGAAATTTCATCGTTTTTCTTAGGCTTGAGAAATGTTTATTAATAAATTCTAATTGTTCCACTAAATATTCTTTTACAATTAATACTTGGATTGCTGTAACACTGGATGCATATCGTTTTAACTTTAATACAAAAGGTTTTAAAATACGAAAGTGTTGGCCATTAAAAAATGGGGCTTCTAGCCGGGGTACATGGTTAGAAGCCCCATCGTATTAATACAGGTTCTGGCGGCAAATATATATTCCTGCTTCTTTATTTTATAATACATTATCTTAGTTGGTGCTTTCAATTAAATCTTTTTAAATGAGGTAATTGATGAATTAATGTCGAGTAAATTCTTCACGAATAAGTTCAGCAATGCGATGTATTCCATCCACAACATAACATGTTTGGAAAACGTTTTTTGAGCTCGTTACCTGTTTTTGATATTACGCTTGCAGAATCTGAGTGAAAGAGTAGAACGTTGAAGCAGTAGTCACCAGCTACATTTTTTACGCTGTTGATCATGTCGGTAATATAATCTGATTTTTGTCGTTACGAAAAATGACATTGGAGGATTTTCTGGATGCAGTCTGTCAACCAATACATTAACAACGCATCTTCCTTTAATGTCTGTCGTGTCATCTGCGCTTATTCAGAGATAATTTTCACCCTTTTGACCTGATATGATTTATTGTTTTGTCGAAGTGCTTAGATACATAATATTTTCTAATTGTCCATGGATATGGAATATCTCGGTTGGTATATTTCTTAAGAAACCCACGGATAAATGCATCCTGTAATTTATTTAGATAATGAGATATTGGCACCCAGAAAAGCTGCGCATAAATCAATTATAAATTTATCATGTGAAATATCTCTTTGGTATTCAATATGCCTCGTACTTTTTAGATGCCGTTCAAGAGTATATTGGCCCCTGAATTCTAATTTCGCAGAACAAATGGTGCAAAGCACTTCTTTTCTTTAATGACCGTGAAAATGATGCCATATTCTGAAACAATGCTTGATTTTCTCGGCATTGTTGGAAACTCCAAAAATATGAAAGTACCTAATAAAATAAATCGAAAATAAAACTTCTAAAAACGGCAGTGACGAAATAAATGAAAAATGACACTTCTAAAACAGTACGGTAGCAATATCAGCCAAAACCAAACCTTCTAAAGTAGGTCAGTAATGAAATAAATGAAAAAACACTCTTAAAATAGCACAGTAACAAGATATACTAAAAAGGGCATCTATAATATGAAATGCTAACGAAATATCTAGCTATTTAAACTGAACGTCGGTACGAGTAACCAAGTGAAAACAATTACTAACTACGTACTGGCCAGTACTGTCGTCGCTCTCTGCCCATCTCTTACGTGGCACGTACACCGAGAAAATCAAAAGCGACTGGTCATAAAGAACTAATCGCGGGTGACTAGTAGTCGCATACTTCTCCGGACACTAAAGAAACTTTGGAATCAGATCGAAGGATGTCGTCGTCTGATGAGAATGTTGTTACTGGGTAATCCCCGAAAGACTTTGCAACCTCTCCCACGCTACCACATTTCTTTCGGCATATTAATAATGTCATGAGTTATTACTACGCATGCGCCCGTGGAGCGACTTAAGATGTTCATCTCTCAGTATTTACCAAGCAGTAAGGAAAACCACAAAAACCTCACTCTGAGTGCAGTCTGTCTGGCTCGGACGTCGCGACTGGTAGCCAAGCGTACAAGCCACTAGACCATCAGCTAGGCCCAATATTTTTCTAACCTATAATTTATGCACCAGCTTCTATGTTTGATGAGATGCATAAGTCCGCACTGTAAAAATGTCTGTTCCAGGGCTGTATACCCATAGTCCGATCGAGTAAATTTGACAGTCGGAAAATATGGGATCTCTTTTATCTAAACCTCACCGGCGCGCTACCCTTGACCCTCATTTTGTACGTTTGACAGCTTTGTACAGGGACTACAACTTATCTTATCGTTCAAACTTAATCTGAATTTGTTTGCTCGTTCCCGATAGTAAATATTGCACTGTACATACTTATGTACATACGTACTTATCGCACTATTATTCGCTCTTAAATTGTCAAACTATTAAAATTAAAAAAGGATTATTTACCAAAGAAATAAAGTTAGGTGACTAATACATATTTGTGATGTTGATGACTAGAGACTAATATACTGCAAACACTACTTTAATATGACATTTGGACTACGTTACAAATCATGCATTGTTTTACTTAAACTGACAATGCATTATCAAGCACAAACGATGAAAATTAATTTTCTGATGCCAAAAAGTTTTCTGACTTCATACTGACTAGCGCTTTTAATATTTCAGAGCAGTGGCGGTTCCTTTTAAAGAGCCGCGAAGCGTGGCCTACACAATGTATTAAGCATACACAATAGGTAGGGTCTGGTATCAAGCAGTGCAACATCCATTTTTGTCAAAACGAGTACGTACTCCCGTATGCTATTTTTGTTTGGCCTTTTGAGCTAGTATAATCATTCGGAAATACAAACAATCTACATTTCATTCATTTTTAAGGGAAAAGTAACACCCAACTTCTTCTCTTTAATCTTCTTGAAAAATGACAAAAATTGATGTTGCTTGCTTCGATACCAAATTCCTTAATTGTCGGATCGTAATCGCGATGCTCCTTCCTCCGGATTTTGGGTAATAAAAGTGAATTTCTTTCCATAGCACTTAATCCGCATTTCTTTCTAAAACCGCATTAATTTTGTTCCGTATTTTTTCGCCAATCGATTCCTCTATACTTTTTAAATTATTTGTGTTGAAGGATTCATTAATTTTAAATTTTGTTTTCTAGAAATTTCATCGTTTTTTTAGGCTTGAGAAATGTTTATTAATAAATTCTAATTGTTCCACTAAATATTCTTTTACAATTAATACTTGGATTGCTGTAACACTGGATGCATATCGTTTTAACTTTAATACAAAAGGTTTTAAAATACGAAAGTGTTGGCCATTAAAAAATGGGGCTTCTAGCCGGGGTACATGGTTAGAAGCCCCATCGTATTAATACAGGTTCTGGCGGCAAGTATGTATTCCTGCTTCTTTATTTTATAATATATTATCGCTAGTTGGTGCTTTCAATAAAATCTTTTTAAATGAGGTAATTGATGAATTAATGTCGAGTAAATTCTTCACGAATAAGTTCAGCAATGCGATGTATTCCATCCACAACATAACATGTTTGGAAAACGTTTTTTGAGCTCGTTACCTGTTTTTAATATTACGCTTGCAGAATCTGAGTGAAAGAGTAGAACGTTGAAGCAGTAGTCACCAGCTACATTTTTTACGCTGTTGATCATGTCGGTAATATAATCTGATTTTTGTCGTTACGAAAAATGACATTGGAGGATTTTCTGGATGCAGTCTGTCAACCAATACATTAACAACGCATCTTCCTTTAATGTCTGTCGTATCATCTGCGCTTATTCAGAGATAATTTTCACCCTTTTGACCTGATATGATTTATTGTTTTGTCGAAGTGCTTAGATACATAATATTTTCTAATTGTCCATGGATATGGAATATCTCGGTTGGTATATTTCTTAAGAAACCCACGGATAAATGCATCCTGTAATTTAGTTAGATAATGAGATATTGGCACCCAGAAAAGCTGCGCATAAATCAATTATAAATTTATCATGTGAAATATCTCTTTGGTATTCAATATGCCTCGTACTTTTTAGTTAGATGCCGTTCAAGAGTATATTGGCCCCTGAATTCTAATTTCGCAGAACAAATGGTGCAAAGCACTTCTTTTCTTTAATGACCGTGAAAATGATGCCATATTCTGAAACAATGCTTGATTTTCTCGGCATTGTTGGAAACTCCAAAAATATGAAAGTACCTAATAAAATAAATCGAAAATAAAACTTCTAAAAACGGCAGTGACGAAATAAATGAAAAATGACACTTCTAAAACAGTACGGTAGCAATATCAGCCAAAACCAAACCTTCTAAAGTAGGTCAGTAATGAAATAAATGAAAAAACACTCTTAAAATAGCACAGTAACAAGATATACTAAAAAGGGCATCTATAATATGAAATGCTAACGAAATATCTAGCTATTTAAAACTGAACGTCGGTACGAGTAACCAAGTGAAAACAATTACTAACTACGTACTGGCCAGTACTGTCGTCGCTCTCTGCCCATCTCTTACGTGGCACGTACACCGAGAAAATCAAAAGCGACTGGTCATAAAGAACTAATCGCGGGTGACTAGTAGTCGCATACTTCTCCGGACACTAAAGAAACTTTGGAATCAGATCGAAGGATGTCGTCGTCTGATGAGGATGTTGTTACTGGGTAATCCCCAAAAGACTTTGCAACCTCTCCCACGCTACCACATTTCTTTCGGCATATTAATAATGTCATGAGTTATTATTACGCATGCGCCCGTGGAGCGACTTAAGATGTTCATCTCTCAGTATTTGCCAAGCAGTAAGGAAAACCATAAAAACCTCACTCTGAGTGCAGTCTGTCGGGCTCGGACGCCGCGACTGGTAGCCAAGCGTACAAGCCACTAGACCAATATTCTTCTAACCTATAATTTATGCACCAGCTTCTATGTTTGATGAAGTGCATAAGTCCGCACTGTAAAAATGTCTGTTGCAGGGCTGTATACCCATAGTCCGACCGAGTAAATGTGTCGGAAAATATGGGATCTCTTTTATCTAAACCTCACCGTGCACTACCCTTGACCCTCATTTTGTACGTTTGACAGCTTTGTACAGGGACTGTAGTTCTGGTGGTTTTCAGCGTGCGTTTTATATTTTGATTTGTTCTCGTTGTCTCTCGTTGTTTTTATCATTTTGAATACTGAAATAGTTTTTTTTAAGGACTATTTAATATCGTTCTTGTGAATTAAATGTAATATTTTTTTGTTACCTGAATCTGGCATAACTAGAATTTTAAACGATTATATCGTAGAATATTACATAATGATACGGCAACATTCTCAAAAAGATAATACTTTAACCATTTTGGAGACCATTATTGAAAAAAAAAGAAATAGGCCACTACGCTTTTCTTGTTTAATAACTTATAAAAAGGAGCTGAAATTCAATTATTGTTATGAGCAATTCCCCTACCACAAATTAACAAAGCACCTACTTCAGTATCTAAGAAGACAAATATCACATCCTCGCTTGTTTTGAAGAATATATATTATATATTATCCAGAAATGTTACAGTGTGTCACTTGAGATAGTGACGAAACAAACCACGTGAGAATGAAATCAGTAATTATGCTGCAGCTATGGATCACACAGTGTCGAGGTTACTAATTAAACTGGTTTGGAACATACATAAAAGAAAACTAGCACCACAAAATATCGAGGGAAGTTGTGATGCAGAATTGTAAACCATACAAGCGTTTTGCTCAAATTACTCCTTTCTGGCAAACAGAATCAAACATATTAAAAAAGATAAAATTATTGTATCTCTAAGTTATTCGGCTTCCGAAGTGGATTGGTTGGTTTCTAACGAGCAATTATAATTTATGAATATAATAGGTATGTTCGTTTTGGCACTCCGCGTCGTAACGCGAAAATCTAGCCGCGTAAAGTTTCTGATTCCTGTTCATTTTGCAATAATACGAAAATAATTCATTAATTTTAGGTTATCTACTCTGATTTGTGAAGCAGTTACCTAAATTTTTTAAGTTGTTTTTATGATTTTTAGAGAAAGCTTTTAAGATACAAATTTCAATTATTATTAGTGGATATAGTTATTTAAATTTACATACTCATTGTTACTCTATATTTAACAGTAAGTCTTTAGGCTGTCTTCTTTTATTATACTTACCTACATATAAAAATAATTATGTTTACAAATGTTAATCCTGAAATTCTCTGTTTGTGTTGTACATGTTTATTAGAAGAGAATTGAAAAGGCTATGTATCATTAGGTATGTTTGTTTTGGCACTAACGTCACACAGCGAAAGGCAGCTGTACACATTTCTGTTCGATTTGACTTGCCGCTACTTTTATGACGCTGCGTCGCTGTTCGATTTGAATTCTGAACCTTACAGTTTGTCGTAGGTTGTAACGCTGCGTTAAAAATCTTGCATCTGGGTAGGGAGTGGATTTTCGCCGTAAAAGAGGAGATAGGGATATTGGTAAGATCACTGTTGGTGACGCTAATTGTGTATAGTATATTTGTTTTCATTGGTGTGTTTGATTAATTGTCGTTTGTTCGATCGAAAGTTCTATATAAAAATGAATATGGAGATGGTTGAAAAAGGTAACTAAGAAAAAAATGAACAAGGTATATAATTCTTTTCTGTTTTTAGATATAGAAACATACTGCCGGGTGGAGTGTTCAAGTAACACAACGAAATTGCTTAAGAAATTCCTTTTCTATGGCAAAACAAACGGAAATCAGAAAATCGCGGAATGCTAAAACGAACATACCTATTGCGTACGATTTGTCACGTTTTCGTTGACGTAAGATGGAGTTTTGTGAGTATTGTCGAGGAATGTTTTTTTTTTCTGATGCTACAGACAGCGATTCGTCTTTTAAGTGATACAGATGATAGTGACGGTGATTTACTATACAAAGAAACCCGGCATTTAATTGAAGATTTTGAATAAACGATCCTGCTATTTACAGAAAAGAAATTTCTTCAACAATTTCGTCATATTACTTGACCGTCCACCCGATGGCATGTTTATCTAAACAGAAAAAAATAATATACCTTCTTTATCAAAAATTAATTTTTGATACACGATCATTTTTTTTTATTTACCTTTTCAACTATATTCATTAAAATCATTCAATTAATCAAACACACCAATGAAAATAATTATACTATACACAACTAGCACCACCAACAGTAATCGTACCAATATCCCCATATCGCTCTCTCTTTTAAGGCAAAAATCCACTCCCTGCCCAGATGCAAGATGTTCGACGCTGCGTTGCTACTTACGGCAGACTGTAAATTTCAAAATTCAAATCGAACAGTGACGCAGCGTCATAAAAGTAAAGGCAAGTCAAAACAAACAGAAATGCTTACAGCTGCGTGACGCTAGTGCCAAAACGAACATACCTAATATATACCACCAGCAGTACAACTGAGAACAAAGGATGCATCATTGTCAATCTTGGGAGTCCAGCAATAATATGCGGTACCGGTTATTGGATGGGTGACGACCGTTCGGACAACACTTCTCAGGGTATATTCTCGGTATATTTTGGTACCGTAAGTCAAAGGCCTTCAGTGCCTGTAGTGTTGAATTATAGCACTAAACAGTTATAACAATAATATCTAGTGACGATAACAATTTATTCTAAAGCCAAAGTTATAGCCTACCAGGTAAAATATGGTACAGCGACTTGAAAGCATCAATAAATAAAATGAACATTTAAAAACGGCTAAAGACGGGTATAAAGAGCGTTACAGTTAATTAGTGTAAGATATCCAACACTATAAAAACATACAAGTGTTCTATTAAAAAAAAAATTAACTTTACAACTTTAAAGATTCTTTGATGAAATACCAATTTTTAGACCACCTCTGTATGATATGAAGGGAAAGTTTCACTACGTTTTGGTGAAGCAATGTCAGTATTTGGTATTTTTCTCAAGCGCTTTGGCACTTATAACAAGTATAAATAATCACTTAGAAACAGTTGTGTAACAGTGAGTGTAGCAATCTGGTTGCAATTGTCACAGAATTTTATACTAAATTCAAAAATGTAACAATACATTCAGCGTTTCGTTTAAAATAACAAAGTTCATGGCTAGTTCTGATTAACCGGAAGTGTAAGAAATTTGGAATGTGAGAAGCTTGGTTAATCCAGAAAACATCTAATCCGCCATTTTCGTGGAAAACCATGTATATATGTTCTCAATTAAAGTTGTTACCTATGGTGCAATTATTTGCATAAACAGAACTGTATCTTCTTTTTATTATTATTCTTTAATATAAATTATTGCGTGTCCTAACAAGTCCATTCATTTATATGTAGACTGTGTTGGGGTGATTCGACTTCGGTGACACAACAACTTTATTGTCGTCCTCCCACCCCCTTATTTACATTATATGCAAAATCTTTAGTAAAAAGTAGCATGATTATCATAATAACTATTGTCGGACATATTTTTCAGTCTCATTTTTAAGTGCAATATCTTTCACGACGAGCTTTGTTTCACCAATTAGTGATGGTTAATATTTCCTAAATATTGGGTTTAAGTAACTTCCATCAGTAATATTTTTTGTTACCAAATCACATATCAGCAGTGAAACCTCTCACTTCAAAACACATTTAATTGCTCTTGTGACCTTCTAGCAAACGGTGACCTTTCGTTTAGCGCGCATATTGTACACATTTGCCGTTAAAGAAAACCACTTTAATTTGATAACATATTACATAGCACTAATATAGTTAATTCAAATATCGATTTTGTTTGCCGCAACGCTATACATTTGTGTTTCAATTTACCAGTTTATATTTCTAGAATGAAATGTTTAACGTTCTTTTATAAATGTATAACAAAAAACATTATCATAATTAAGGATAATTGATATTACGTTCCCACGCACCTATACAAAATCCTTCTTTCTAACTCAATTTTAGTTTTAGATGTTGATGCTAATTCAATTACTCATCCCACCTGCATCGCTTGCGTGGCTTATCAATATAAAATTGCTCTTACTAATATTTAGTAACGAAAAGAACCTTAGTGTTGGTAGTTTACAAAATAAACAATCAAACAATCTTGACGACTTTAGAATCATTTCACTGCCAAGATGAGAATTTGATGTTAGTCGAGCAAACTAAAGATAGACTTAAAAGTACGCAGCTGACGACAACTAAATTTTCGGCAATTGGCATTTACCGCATGTCTACCTTGAAAATTGCCATATACTAAACTTTGCTCATGATTACTATAAGTTTCGCATCGTTTGATGAAAACTTTGGGGGTATGATAGGATTTTAAGGGATACAATTATGAATACAATAATAAACACTTAGTTTAATAAATTAATTGAGAATACAAATGAGGTTTCAAATAATTGAAAAATTGCAATTTACACAAACTATAGACATGTTGTGATGATCTTCCCTGAGGCTGTGATAGTTTTTATAGATTTGCAAGTCGAAAATACCAGTTAATACACAACTATTTGAGAAATGTTGATATGTAGGTGTTTATTTGAAATATTAGAATTACATGCGCAAACTGGTAAACAAATAGTAAGCCAACAAAGATTAATGAGACCTCCAAAACCTTAGTTCCCGAAAGCCCACTCTTAAGACAATTTATTCACACCACGAATATCTATAGTATTGAATTTAGTACAAAAGTTAGTCAAATTCACTTCTAAAATTCTTTGTTCATGGTGTTAATAACTTAAATCGTTACATTAGCCGAATGAGTGCTAAAGTAAACACCGAGAAAAAAAGATTTGCCGATTCACTCAGCAATTGGTTTACTCAACCAAGTTTTGTATTTAAAAATGCTCATATGTTTAAATCAATTACGCAGAATTGGTTGCATGAATGTTGTTAACCCAATCTGCAGTGATACTTCATTCAATAGTTGTTTATATGGAGCTTGGAGATTTTTTTATTTAAAATATATTTAACCATTGCACTAAGAAAACGGTATGTATTAGGTTAATTCTTATTCTATTACTAAATAGCAAAATTATACGTTCAGCTACAGCAAACTATATGGGCATTCAATTCGCTTTGCAAGAAAGTTGGGGTACCATGATATTATAAATGTATCATCTCATATTAACAATAAACAAGATGAAATGTAAAATATCTAGAAGGGATATTCTATACATTAGGACTGTCGACACCTGCCTTTTCAGGAGTTGCACTAATCGGTTCTGAATTACCCGGACACCCAGCTTCATCTGAAATTGGGTACACTAGAGAATCGTTTAACCGAATTTGATGGGATCGACAGGGGTACGGTTAAGCAAAAATTCGAAAAACAGAAAACATCGATGTACGTATTTTAAAGCCTGAAAATGCGGTAGGTAATAAAAAACGGCTTTATTTACGCTTTAAACATTATTTTCAAGTACATACCTATGTACTACGTGCATACAATATTTTTTTTTTCAAAACAAACTACCCATCACAGTTTTCTTGAAACTGAGAAGTAGTACCAACATCAGGTTGGTGTAGACTGTAGATGTTTACTGTTTACTAAAAATTCGTTCATAAACAAGAGGATAGATAGAGTGGCCATACGTTCCGCTTTTAATGGAACTGTCCCGATTTTTAACAATTTGTCCCGCGTCCGGCAGTGTTTTGTAAAAGTCCTACTTTTAATAAAAGATTTGTTGACATCCCAGTTGAAAAGAAATGGGTAGCATTTTTTCTACATTTTAAATCTAACGACATTTCATGCTGATGATGATAGCTTTGCTATTGAAATGTACGTACAGTTTACTGCAGTTTGTGGTGAGGAGTCTAGAACAAGTTTGCTGTATTACCAGTGCCGCAGTTTGGAGTATTTTTGTCATCGACATTCCAGAGGACAATATATTAGAAATTGTGAAAATATGCTCTGTCTCTATTAAGAACTAACGCAGCCACCGAGCTAATTTTTTCAACCGTGAATAAAATATGGACATTTGATAAGACGCAATTAAGTGTTGAGACCATGAAATTAATTTTGTACATAAAATATAATTTAAGTACTGAATTGTTGCAAACAATTTCATGATGTTTTACTTAAGTATCCTAATCTTCTAAAAAAAAATCATTCGAACATCAAGTATAATCCAGAAGTATAATTTCCTAATAACGTAATGTATCTTTCCAGGCAACTTTTTATTTGCTTATTTAAATCTTTATACCAAAATACATATTTTATTTTTGAAGGTATGTTAATTTCGTGTTCTTTTATAATAAACTACAGCTTTGATTTTTCTTTTTGCTCTTATTTATGATTTTTATTTGTAATACGAATACCATACTTATGATCGCTACATAACACGTAAAACCTGCAAGTTTAAAAAATCTTTGAATCTTGATTCGGTTAATCCGGAAATTTGCTTAATCACGATTCGGTTAGTCAGTTACTCTAGTGTATTGCGAAATGGCATTTTTCACGCTATATCTATATTCTACAGAACCGCCTTGGTGTAGTCGCTCCTAGTACATATGAGAATTTATAAGTTTCAAAACTTAATTATTTGCCATGATTTTTGGCAAATTGAGAAATTTAATCCTACTAATATTTTCTAGACTAGAAGTCTTAATCTAATCTAGGTCGACGAAAGCAGTTCAAAATATAATATAACGAAGATTTTTGTTGGTGTTTGTTAGATCTAATTTCAATTTTGAAATTAGTTGCAGTTTGGTGGATTTAATGCGCATACAAAGAAACACCGCTATTGTGCATGCGCATTTTACAAGCAGTATGATATCGGGGGTTCGATCTCTGTAAAAAAATTAAAGGCAACTAACAGATAAGCATTGTTCAGAAATTTTATCAGTAGGATTATTTTGTTTCTTTGTTCTCGCTCGCATTAAAACATAATACAGAAGAAAGTTTTTATCTTACAATATTTGCTACCAAGTTAAAATTAATCAAGTAAAGTTATTTGTAAATAATAAATGTATAACGTAATAAGAAGTAAAATAATAAACTGTCGTTCTGAGAATTTATGGAATAAAAAAAACAAATAAAAAATTGAACAATGTCACTATTATTCGTTCTAGATAAATAATACGTAACAGAAGCAAAATACTATTTTTGCGCTTCAAATATATTAATTCTTTTAATTCAAAAGCTAAAGAAAACGTTGCTAAGAAGGAGAACATAGCATTTCAAACGAAGAAAAAGCAAAGGCTATCTTCCCAAAATAAGTCAGAGGGAAGCAATAGAAAGTTCGAAATAAAATTCGCTTATTAACGCTGGACATTTTGGAAATATTTATTCTCATGGAATTTTATTGCAACTAAATTAATGCGTTTTAAAGTTAAGTAATTATGTCAAGAAGGTAAAAAGAGACACATGAACTAGACAGCAACACATGTTTTGAGTTACAATTAGTTATTTTTATCGAAAATACAAGCAACCAACAAAAACCAAAAGCTATTGAAATTCACTAAAATGGACAGAGCATATCTGAAAATTTGTAGACACTTGTGCGCTTTACGCACATACATCTAAATATCGTCTACCCTATTTTGAAAACAGAATCGTGCACTCGGTCTTGGCATCAGAAGTTCGGTACTCGAAATTGAGCTTTAGGTATTCAGTTTCGTGTAATACCCTAGTATACACTAAAAAGAAACAGGGTTTATTGACATGACATCTCTGCCATTGTATTTGTCATCAGTTGCTTTTTAATTTAACTACAATTAAATAAGGTAAGTAATTCAAATGAGTTCAAATGGCTTTGGAACGGGGTGAGAAATATTTATGATAATTACGATTAAGGAGACCAAGTAACGTGTTTGCATTGAACCAGTCGACAGTAATACATAATGATTCACCAGTAAGAAAACACTTTCTTTCGGGGTTGATAAAGCCTAAGCAATTTGTTGCTTGTCAAACTTTAATTTAATTTATTATTATTATTTAAAACCATTGAAATAAATATATTTAATTGATAAGATAACACTGAGAAATGGTTAAATTAGCGTCATTAGTTTTGATAGGATACAGCTAGGATTCAGCAATTTTCTGGTTTGAGAGTAGATTAAAACATGTTGGATTAACATTTGTCAATAGTTGCATCAACCATAAGGAAATACTCTCACAAAAGTAAATATATTCAAAAGATGAATGGTATAAAATTGCATTAAACATTGTTACGTATAATTTTTTTTATGTTGCTCTAGTAGCCAGCAAAACAACTGTAACGATTTTCTATTTTAAGAGGTTTTAAAATGTTGTGTTGTCCTCCAATAAATTATTACTGTAATTCTAATTGACAAAATCCATCATACACTAATAGAACGAAATATGTGGAACGATTTGTACTACTGAAGAAGATCAAAACTTATGATTGAAACGTTTAGTGAGTAAAAAGAAAATGTAAAGAGTTGTAGGTAGAACGAAATTAAATTACCCGAAAATTTTCATTAATAAATTCATTATTCTTATGTATTCAATCAACAGTAAGGTATTAACAATTTTTATGTTAATTTAAACTTTAAAGAGAATTGGTTTAACCGATCCACTTTTTTTTCTCAGTGTACTTGTACTTTTCTTTAGTATACTAAATACAAAATTGAAATTATTTTTAGTTTTGTACAAACTTGGATTCCATACAATTTTTCTAAAATATTATTTTAAATTTTTTTATTTTTTTCCTAGTTCAGATATGAGTTTAATTCGCGTCTTAATATTCTAGTTTTGTGTAGGCGCTCTCGTAACAGGTGTCATTGCGCACTAAAATTAGAAGAGCGCGTAACAAATGAACAATCTTGCTATCTAATAAGTATGCAATTTATTTTTTATTATGTACACAAATCTGAGAAAGTTCGTTAACGCTTGATATGTAATAAATTAGTTTGGTACATTGGATTATTCCGGTGAGAAGGCTATTTAATGTTCAATTGTAGTAGATATCCATCATCTATTAATAAAAGACATGAAGAATCATTACCACTATTTAAAAATGTATTATTCTAACAAGAAGGAAGAAATACTTAAATATCAAGCCACTACAACACATTTGGAAATGGAGAAGTTTGACTGTATTTCGGTAATCTTTATATGCGCAATTAAATACAGAGACGAAAGGTTTCATTTGTTTTGGACACCTACGTAAGTGACATTTGAAGTGTCCTTTACATCAGTGGTCTAAATTTATATAGTAAACTGCGATCTCACTGCTATGTCGACCACGTATGTCGGCATACATACATATGTCTTAAAATATACGCTCTATAAATATAAGGTAGCCACAACTACTAACATTCTTTGATAGTAAAGCGGCAATAAAAGCTGTACACAATTCCATTATGACACTTCCTGGTCCATAGAACACTTATTTATAAATTGTGTAATTGGCTAGAGTACTCGTATTCACTACTATCTTGGCTAGTAAATACAGGTTGTGAAAGAGATGTATCTTATATTTTGCTATTATTATTCATGATTTTAAAAATACCAAGTTCAATTAAAAGTAAGTAATATACCAACAATGAATTATTACATTTTATTAAAATTATGTGAGATAGCTCGGTTTTCATGCATTATGTACATATAATACTTTTTGAACATTGTGTGCCGTTATAGCTTTGACTGTAATATGCATTTTGTTTTTTATGCTGCCAACTTCTTAGAGTCCATAGAACATTTCGAAGAAAAACAACACTGTTGATATCGACAATGAGAAATCAAGTTCAACAAAATTACAGTAATAATAGGAGGTAACGAATTGTTCCGGGAGTACTTATCGATTTACCGATTGATAATTGGGTGAAGTTGCCGGATTCATGCACTTAATTTACGAAGTTTTTCGGTGAATTGTGATGATGAAATGTATTATGATTAGTTATTACTACATAGATTTGCTAAAATCAGCATATAAAATTTTATAGTCATTTTCGAAACTAAATATTAAAAAGGGAAGGAGAGTATGTATCTAAGTAAATGAAGTTTATTACATACATACATTTTGATAAGACACTGTTAAATTAATGATTGTACCGAATCTAATAAAAAGAAGCAAACGAAGACAACTCGGTATATAAAATACTTTTCAAATATAAACTCACCGATCCGATCCAGAAGTGGTGCATAGAATGGGTATATACAGGCTGATACATTTTTGATCCTCGCCATTGGGCTTTCACAAGATAGACAGTAGGGTTAAATTTAGTAAGTTGCTCAATTTTCTGGTTACTACGATACCGAAAATAAACGACATTCGAGATTTAAAACAAAAAAACCGGAAAAAAATTGATTTTTCTTATTTTCCATCTAGAATTTTTTATTTGGCCTTGTTAGAGAAAAATAAAGATCATCTCAGGCCACTTGATTAATTTCTATCAATGGTGTACTTGAAATTTTTAGAAGCCGTTTCGGTTCTTTCCGGCGATCATCAACTTTATTATTTCTTATGGGCGCCATATTGCATTTTGACACCGCTAAAAAGAGTTTTTTTTACTGTTTTCAACCATGCATAACATGTTGACAGAAGTTTTTGATATTATGCTTAATTGACGAAGAATCCAATTTAAGATTAAATAAGGTAGACATGAAATCGAACGGTCAATCACTTCACTTATCGTAGTTTTAGAAATACAAAAATGTCCTATACCAACGAAGATTAACGAGATATGTGTTTTTATTCATTGGATCAAAATATATAGAACAATAGCGAGTACAAGATATTTAGAAAAGTATCCTGAATGACGACAACCATATCGTATCATTTTTCTAGATCTTGATAGATGTTTAACCGAGTATGGATCGTTTACCAAGTCGCGTAATGTTTGTGCTAACCGGAATATGGAAGAAAATCAAGGGGAGATTTTACAAATGGTAAATTTAAGCTTAAAATTTTTTATACTCAAGTCTAGAGTAAATTTAAGTCCGGCGCTACAAATTTTGTTGATGTTGATGGATTATTATTTACCTAAAAAACAATACAAAATTTATATAATTTTACAAAACCGCATCTTCAATTTACGAATTGTAAAATATCCCCTGGAAGTAGTACGATATGGTTCAGAATGCAATTCTAAGTATCTTTTACTCACTGTATTTTGGTTTGATGAATTAAAAAATACATAATATATCTCGTTTTTCCTCGTTGGTATACGACATCTTTGTATTGATATTAATAATAATATAATTGAATTGACCATTCGAAATCTCAAGGCTACATTATTTATCCTTCAATTGGATTCTTCGTTAATTAAACCATAATATGAAAAACTTTTGTCAAGATGTTATACATGGAATTCAAGAAACTCGTTCTAGCGGTGACAAAATCCAATATGGCACTAAAAGAAATAAGAAAGTTGATGATTGCCGGAAAGAACAAGAAGAAGTACAAACGATTTAGAAGGAGGTATAAACGGGTACGAACGATGCTTTCTCGATCAGCGTTGGTCTTTTTGCGATATCTCAAAAATTGGAGAAATTTCCCTTTCCTATTTACTTTCAAATGTTTTTGTTTTCGGTTTAGTTGAAGTACAAACCACTTAAAATGAGATACAAACGATGCCCTTTCGAATAGCCTTGGCCGTTTCGGGATATATCAAAAATAGGCAAAATTCTCTTCTCGACTTACTTATTTTCAAATGTTACTACTTTCGGTTTGGTTGAAGTACAAAGGATTTGGAAGGAGGTACAAACGGGTACAAACGATGCTCTTTCGGATGATGTTGTCCGTTTTATAATATCTTATATTTGCTTGCTCAATTTTTTTTTATC